>PVKM010013179.1:0-30622 GCA_004027735.1 Carollia perspicillata
ACACACACACACACACACACACACACACACACACACACACACACACACGATGAGCCCTAACGTTCTTTTACTCACAGACCCACACAGCCAAGTTTTCTCCCTGCCTCTCACTCTGACACACATACTGATATGTTCTCACACAGAGCCCTCTCTTACTCCTTCCCTCCCCATCCCCCACCTGCATGCACTCATATGCACACATGCACACACAGTCACACTAGTTAAACTCCTGCTCTCTCCTACCTCACCTAACCCAGGTATCAAGAGAGAGCAGAAAGCCTGCTCCTCTTCCCCTCTGGGCCAGACCCTCCCCAGGTGTGGCAACACCCTCACCCCTAAGGGTGATATACAGCTTAGAGCCTCTGAGCTATTGGCCCCTGGTCCCCTTGTGTTTGACAACTCTTTGTTCACTGGGTGTATTTTCTACCTTTTCCCCCCAGTCATGAGTACCATGTAGATGAAAGCAGTAAATTCATTCCTGCTCTGAGGGGTGGTGAGAACAGTGTGTCCTGTTGCTGAGTAGCTCAAACCTGCTCTCCAGGCATTTGTCATGTTGCTGGTTGCTGGCATTTGAGCTGAGGACGTCTCCCACCACAAAAGCCTGCCATCGTCCCCAGGGGAAATCAGGACTGTTTTCTTTGCAGAAAGCTAGACCTGTGCCTGGGGAGGTCCAGTGGACCATCTTTCTTCCTCCCAGACCCTGGGTAGGAGTCTAAATAAAAATACACTTTGCCATTTGCTCTTTTCTCTCTCTGTCATGCTCAGATTCACCACTTACATGTTTTTAAGGTATTTTAGCTAAAGTCCAACATTTATCTCTGGTGGTTTGAAGAGATCGCGTGAACGGTCAGTATAAATACAGCCTCCTTCAGCTGAAAGCACGAGGGCAAGGAGAAGGGAGCAAGGGAGCTGCAGGTTGCATGGATTATAGAGGCAGAGTCCAGGCTGCGGAAAAAGGGTTGCAGGAGTCAGATCCTGGTATTTGCATGAAGAATTGAATATGAGGAGCATGTTTGTTCCAGAGAATGATGAGTTTTGGAGGGCAGCCTTGGCCAGTGCCCCCACTTTACCCCTATTAGTGGTGTCAGTTTCCTGCAGAGTGTGCCCTACCCTCTGCTCACCTCCCTTTACTTCCCCTTCAGAGTCTATGCTTTAGCCACCCTGGCTTCTGGGCAGTGACTGTCCTCTCCCTCACCCAGTATCTGCATGTGCTCCTCTACCTGGACTTCCCCTCTCCTCACTTTCCTGATGGACATCTACTCATCCTCTAGGACTGAGCATAGTAGAATAATAGTTAGCGTGCATAGTGTCTACCCTCTACCCCAGGCCCTGTCCCAAGTACTATATGGATGGTAACCCACTTAATCCTCACAACAACCTGACTATGTAGGTGTGTTCATCACCCCTGTATTGCCAATGAGAAACTGAGGCAAAGAGAGGTAAGGTAACTTGCCCTGGTCACCCAGGTAGAATAGAGCAGTACTGACATCCATACGCATCCAAAGGCTCCAGGAAACTGCCCCTCTGCTTGTCCCTGGCCATTGTTCTTGCCCCTCTCCTATGCAGGGAAGTCTGCTCTGGTTCTCAGAACACCTTATATCCCCCTCAGCCTCACCCTCATCACTTTCATCTTTTTAACAACACATTTTAAGTCTTTTTGCTTGACCTCCCCACTCCCTGTGCAGCCTGAAGCAGCTTCTCTGGCTGGCTTATCTCTGGGACACCAGCTTCTCAGAAGGGCCTGGCACACAGCACTGCTCATTGCCTATTTTTGTTGATGGGCGAGTGAATGAATGAATGAATGGATGGGAATCACCCCTTGGGTGAACACAGTAGGCCAAGGTCTGGCAGACAAACTAGGGGCCAAGCAGAGAACCAAATGGGAAATTTCAGGGTGGGGTGCAGGGCAAGAAGGAGGGGGTGTAACCCCAAGAGCAGCCTGTTAGAAAAGTGTATGTCCAGCCTCCAGGTGCTGACCTCTATGGTGGAGCAGGGAGGACAGCAGGCATCTCCAGAGACTTTGCCCAGGGCTGTCCTTAGGCTGCAGAGAATGGAGAATCTCCTCAGTTTGTTGTTTGTTTTGCTTTCTCCTCATCCAAATTGTGTGGCTCACATAGCCAGTCTCGCGTCATATGGATTTTCATGTTGTAGTGCATTTATGACAGTTATACTCTCCTCCCACCCAACAGTGATGTTAAGATCAGCATATAGGGAACTAGGGACAAACAAAGCTTCAGTACCAGCCATTGCCTCACATGTGCTGTGCCCACATGTGGCATGAGACAAGCACAAGCCATGAAGATACTTCTAGAGCAGCTCAGGTGCAATGGGGCGCTGCCTGTGGGGCATGGACTATCCCGGCTGTCCTAATTCAGGAGGTATGGGAGTGGGGTGGGTGGAAGAATGTGTGTACCGAGTTTATTTTCACCCACCTTCAGCTGGACACCTGATGGTTGGGCTGACCAGCTTCTCCTTCTTCCAGGGAGGGAAGATCCCCGTGAGATGGACGGCTCCAGAGGCCATTGCCTACCGCAAGTTCACGTCTGCCAGCGACGTCTGGAGCTACGGGATTGTCATGTGGGAAGTCATGTCATTTGGAGAGAGACCCTACTGGGATATGTCCAACCAAGATGTGAGTGTCAGAAGCACCTGGTTGCCACAAACCCCCATCCAAGAGACCCCACAGGAGGTGGCATACCAAGCCCTCCCAACTGTTCCCAACTCCAGGCCTCATAACCTGACTTGAGGGGATCAGGGCAGGTGATCCAGGGACCCATTTGGCACCAACAATCAAAGAGCCCAGCATGTAGATGTGACAGTCGCAATGACCGCAACCCCTGTAAAGGTGCCCAGGCCAACCCAGGAGATAGTGGGCTGATCCTGAATGGCTGTGGACCATGACTAGGTCAGCCCCAGACAGACCAGGCAATTCTTCCATGCTGCTGAGCCGCCAGCCCATGTGTTCTCCTTGCACCACGCAAGACAGAGAGGAAGCAGCGCTCGTCTGGGGGCGGCTTCCAGGCCTCTGTGCCTCTGGGACTCACATCCCTCAGCTCTAAAGATTGAAATTCTACAGGGACCCCTTTTTCCTGAGAATTTGCTCTTCTAGGAGCCCATGTCACCTGTCACTGAAGGAGACGTGAGAAAGCCTCCCAAAGCTGGTCAGATTCAGACAGGCCACAGGAGTGGGACCTTGTCTGTGTGAAGGTGTCAATACCTGCTCCAGGTGGCCCTAAAGGGACAAGGGTATGAAGGAAAGAAAAGGGTCATTTGAAACCCTTTAAGTAAGGGTACTAGGGGTAGTCCAGACGGGACCCTTTTCTCCATAATTACTAAAATGTTAGAAACTTTTGAGGATGACTTGCTTTGATAAAGCCCCAGTCAAAAGTCCTGTCTGGATTTCCGCACTGTCCTGGACCCTGGGCTGTTCCCCAGGACCCATTCTTCCTTTGTATTTTGAATACATGTGCTTTCCTTAGAACTAAGAGGATTTCCGTTTGCTAAGCATGCATAGCTCTGTTTTCTGCTTGTTCTCTGTATACCCTTGGTGGTGGTAGAGGGGGAAGTTATTATCTTTCTCAACTTACAAGCAAAATAAAGGCAGGGCTGTTCTCCATTCAGACTTTCGGGCAGGGCACCCAGCCCCACTGGGAGCACCTCCATGTGTGGGTGGACTCCAAGGCACTGGTAAATGAGAAGTCAGCCCTCAGCCAGCCCTCTGTCCAGCTCAAGGTTTAAAGCTGTGGCATTTGCCCAGAAGATTGAGAAAGGTGGCACACTAGGAGTCCTGAAAACACTTTCTAGGGAGACAAAAGAGGAGCTGGGTGCTGCTATGATAATGCACCCCACTCCCAAAAGCAGAGTGGCTTCAGCCCAGACAGGTGACAGGGCTGCCTCCTTAGCCAGGCCTCAGTGCCAGCCATGTGTGGCATCTGGGTCCTCTATTATCTGTGATTATCCATGCTTCGCCTCTGCTCCTGTAGCATGTCGAATCAGTAAGTATCAGAATTAATGCCGAGGCTGCCTCACGAAATCAGTTGCATGCTGGTTTCGTCCATAACATCAGCTAGATGAATAATAAATATTAGCCCGAGAAAGCAGACCCATTTTGTCCTGCCCAGAGACTTTAATCCGATTAAGAACAATTCAGCACACATAGAATGGATTATGAAACTGTCTGACAGGCAAGATTTGACATTCAAGATACTCTCAGCAAATGCATTTACCTATGCTGAAAACAAACGGAATTTCTGATATTAGACTTCCAGAATTTCTAAATAATTTATACAACAACCACTCATTGTATACTAACTGAGGCAAAGTATTATGCTTGCTGGTAATATTCATGGAGGGTTTACAGTCCAGTGGCACATACATGGGGTAGTGAGGACATTTGGATGGAGGATGGCTTCCCGTATATTTGCTGCTTGAGCTGGGTCTCAAAGGGAATAAGAACATCTGCAAAGGAACAGTTTATTCTAATTTTGTTGTATTTCTCTGAGTAAAGCCCCTAAGCACTGTCCCAACTGCCATGCTGCTGTCTGTGGAGGATGGGAGGTAACTTTGGCGCATTCAGAACACATCTTAGGACCTGGCCTGAGAGAGAGCCAGGAGGGGCTCCCAGCTGCTCGGCTGCAGCCCCTCTCATCAGAAACCACAAAGGTGGTGGCAGTAACAGGTTTTACAGATGACAATTGAAGGGCTTTAAGAAAGAGAATTGCAGAGGCAAGTCGGAGTTCTGGTAATTGGGCTTCCGGAGCCCAGGAAGGTCTTTGAACATGTATAGAGAGTTTGTCAGCCAGGGAGAGGACTTGGAAGTTCTGCTGCTTGGATCTGATTGACAGAGATAATGAGAGTGGCAGAGTGGCGGAGAGAAGCTGCTGTTCCATTGAAACATCAGAGCTTAACTTAACTCCCTCTGCCCTGGTTCCTCCGCTGCTCTGAGCTCCTCCACTTCACTCTCCAGGTACCGCCCACTGCCCAACTCACTAATGGTAAATGCTTGTACATTTCAGGGCAGCCTGGCGCCTCCGCTTAGGACAGCAGTGCAAGGGGAAGGACTCTGCTCATTTCCCAGAGGAGTGCCAGTTACTTCATCAGGTGCCGGAGGCACCTGGGCTTAACCCGCACACTTCTGTTGGTACCCAACCCCCACAGCTGCCATCTTTGGGTACAGGGGAACAAAAGCAACCCTGCTCTCCGCCAGTCCTGCCCCTTTAGGCCCTGGGGTATTGGCTTGCATTAACCTTCAGGATGGCTCAAATAATTGCTGCAGGACCATTCAAAATGAGCCAGCAGCCTAGCCTGGTCAGGTGACAGTTGTCTAGACTGGTTCTCCCATAGCCTACACCCCCCTCTCACCTTCTCTCTAGAAAAGCCACTTGATCTCATCCTAATCTTTGATCTTTTCAGTATCCATTCATCCCATCCCATTAGGGACTGAGGAAAGGGCCCAGGACACACTCTGATTTTTAGTGTTACTCAGTAGGACACTCTATGCCTCCAGCCTGGGCCACACTTTCCGCACAATTCCAACATGGTCACTGGAGTGTAGACCCATCCATTGGCCAGACTGAAGGTGTTTCTCCATGTCTTCTCCCTGTTTTCCACACCTGCTAGCAAGGCAGGTGTGACAGAGGACAATACCAAAGCCCCACTAGAGGACTGGAATTGTTTTTTGTTTTTTGGGGTTTTTTTTTTTAAGTAATGGTGTTTTAATATGATTATAAGTTATATGCACTCAGAAGATTCGGAAAACACCCAGATCCTCAAAAAGAGAATAAAATTATCCAAAGATGCAGTACTTCAGTGAAAGATTTGAGTAGACAAATGCTATCCACACATGAATTAATGACCTAGGTAGTTTTTCTTTGGGGTGGTAAGTAAAGGCTTTTTTTTTCCTTCATAAATATAAGCAGCATCCATGCTCTCAGAGTAATAACAATGAAATTATCTAGAAGAAACAGCAAATGGAATTAAGTTGCATTTTGTAAACATGAGCATGAAAAGGTGTTCAACTGCTATCTTTCTGGACCCCCGAACGACCAGCAGCAGAACAGTGACCTTCTTTGCAGAGATGACATCTACTGGACTAGACATGGCAGACATAATGGCCTCCACATGATACAGGGCTACTTTCTACTGCTCACGTGTGCGGTGCTCAATACTCATTGCCTCACTGCGTCGTGTAATCTCTGTAACAACCCACCTGTGCTGTTTTAGGAGGTCATGTGACTTTCCCAAGTGTCTGGAGCTAATAAGAATTGGAACGAGGATTTGAACCCAGGCCTCCAAGGCCTGTGCCCCTAATCACAGTGCTCTCCCCTCACCACCACAGCGCCTGCATCTGCTCTCCCGGTAGACCTGTCACAGCTCCTTGATGTCCTTTTAAAAAAGAAAGTCAGCACAAACAGTGGAAATCTAAAAACAAACACCAGGACAGTCTTCCAAAAACTCCCATGAGGTAGCCTGCAGAGGTAACAAGGGAAAACAGTGAAGTTGCATTCAGTCTGAAGCTCATAGACCGAAGGTTCAGTGCCTGCATGGAGTCCCCAGTCTCTCTTGATGCTCTACCAGGAGTGTTTGCTCAGCTGGTCCCACCGTGGAGCTGTGTCTCTTCCTGCACAACAGTCCCGACTCCAGGGCTCCTTCCTCTTAAAGGCAGATGGGAGGGTAATCTTGTCAGTGGGGAGAATCAAGATGTGGGGCTCTGGCATCAAATAATTTGAACAGGGATGCCAATAGTTTAGGGGTACATGGGCTGCCCTGAACTGGAAAACTCTGGCAGCCCCTAGCCCTGTGAGAAGTTGAATTTGGACACTGGCCCCTCCTGCTGGCCCCACCCAGCTTGTGCTTAGGCAACAGGAAAGAGCTGGTGGGGCCATTCAATGGGTCATCCCATTTGTCTCCACAGTGAGCAGGCACTCTGTGCTGGGGTCCCTCAATATGGCTGCCTGGAAGAAGCTGAAAAAGGGGTGCTGGCATATGAGCCAGGCTGATGGAAATTCTGCCTGGTGGGTCCTCCTAAGGGGTTACCTGGTTTAGACCCATACCCCTGTTTTCCATGAGGACCTGCAACAGCTCCCAGGCTGTGATTACAGTGGCAGCCCCACAGAGGCCTGTGAAAGGTGGGCCTTGGGATATTCAGAACTTACAAGCAGACACCCCTGGGGTTTATGCCCGGCCCTATCAATTTATTTACTAGCTGCCTGCCTTCAAACAAGTCACTTCATTGCCCCTGCCTCCATTTCCTCATGTGGAAAACGGGGCTAAAATGCCCTCCGAAGAGGATAGCAAGTAATTCAATTGACAACAGTTTGGCAAAGAGAAAAATGTGTCGGTAGTGCAGCATATTATTAAAAGATGCATGTTCCCATCAAAATAGTAAATGTCTGCAGTCACTGACTTGATGTAGTGACAACGTTGGTATGGTTTGGATGCTGGTTAGTTTTTCTGCCACACTGAGTGGAAGGAATAATGCACCTTGATTGTGTCTAATGGCTTCACATTATCATATTATCTCATGTCCGATACATTGTGCATAGAATTTGTAAAAATATAAACTGATTGACAATAGTCCCTCCCCATCCAATTCACAAAGTACAAGGGAAGAAACACCCACCAGCATAATTAGTTGAAATGAATCTGACATTTTTTAAAGTAGAGGCAAAAACACCTGAAAATTCCTGAACTCCAAATTATTTCTTTTGTTGTTTCAGGTGCTTTAACTGTTTATTTTAATATAAAATCAATGCATAATTATTATAGAAAATAAACTTACAAACAAGCAAAAGAAAAACATAAAGAGCATTCAAGTTGCTACCTGCTGGGAGTCAACCACCATTAACTCAGTGGTACATATCTTCACAAGGTCTTTTCTATGCCTGTGTATAATTATTGTTTTTTGTTTTGTTTTTATTTTCGTTTTTTACAAAAGCGAGATTATACGATACCTGCAGTCATGCAGCCTGCTCTTTTACCTAATATTCTAATGTGAGTACATTTCCATGTCAATAGGTACATTTTTGCAACACCACTTTAAGGCCTGCTGGTATGCCAGGCTTTCTTTCCATTGTGTTATGAGTGCACCATAATAAATCTGTATGTTTAGCACTGGGTCATTTACAATTATTTTTTCCTCTTACCATAAGCACAGAGCAGGTGTAATTGATTTAAATAAACTGGAAATTAAGAAGTAAAAGGTGAAAAACACAACAATATGAAAATAGACAAAAGCATTTGAAAATCCTAATATCTGTACAAAATTATCCCCTGGAGTCTGCAAAAATTAACAAAACCTGATTGGGCATATTTATTGTGTATCACCTTGTTATTTTGACTATTTCATTGTACTAAACCAATTTATTTAACCAAAATATCTTCAACCCAATTCCTGTTGCTGCCTCTGTTTTTAAAGTTAATAATGTTATTAAGCATTCTTTTATTTGCATTTTTAAAATTATTTTATTATTGTTCAATTATAGGTGTCTGCATTTCCTACCCACCACTCCCCCCTACCCCAACCAAGTCTGCCTTCCTCCCTTGCTTCCACCCTCCCCCTTGGTTTTGTCCATGTGTCCTTTATAGTAGTTCCTGAAAACCCTTCCCTCCATTGTTGCTGCCTCTTGAAGCTTAAGGCAAATAATACCTGAGAAGCATCAGAAAGTCCCTGGCATGGAGTAGGCTCTCCACCACGTGCTGATTCCTTCCTTCCACTTCCCTTCTTTAGCAGTGAAAGGAAGAATTATAAATAGTGGGTTTACTAGGCTTCCCATGTGCCGTTGTTCTATCTGCCCTGGCACCACCAGCTGCCAGTAAGGCAGAACTGGGTCAATGTCCTCTTAAAGAGAGGAGAAGCTCAAGCATTCACCAGCTCATTCTTCAATAAACAATTACAGAGGTCTAGTGTATGTCTGACCAGCACCGGTGCTGGGGACAAAAAAGGACAATAACATGTATTACCTGGTATATTAGTGAGGGCACCTGGGTCACAGAGGCTGCATTGTTGGGGGTTAATTTGTGAATGACTGGCTGGTGGTCTGTTCTCGTGTATGTCACTGCAGGTCATCAATGCTATTGAGCAGGACTACCGGCTGCCCCCACCCATGGACTGCCCAGCTGCTCTACACCAGCTCATGCTGGACTGTTGGCAGAAGGACCGTAACAGCCGGCCTCGCTTTGCTGAGATTGTCAACACCCTGGACAAGATGATCCGGAATCCGGCAAGTCTCAAGACTGTGGCAACCATCACCGCCGTGTGAGTCTAGTGGTTCCTAGGTGTGGGTGGTCTCATAGTCAGGGGCAAGGCCAATAGCAAGACTGCTAGCCTTTCAGCCCATTGTGAGCAAGGGTAAAATGACTGAACTTACCCAGTAATAGAAGAAGTTCCAAGACTCTTCCTGTAGACCTATGTTAAGAAACCTGTCTGAGTCTCTACTTCCCATTGACTTCAAATGGGCTGGGCATTGGGCTCTCTAATAGTTGAGTGTATCTGATCTGATTGGTGTGAGGCCATACTTCTGGGTGATCCTGTTTCTGAAAGTCACCCTTTCTGTTTAGTCTGCTAGGCTAAACAGGTGCACAGTCTGCTAGGCAGGTGGAATTGCAAACTTGGAATCTTGGCCAACCAATTAGCAGGTAAAGGCCCTGATTGCTGGGGGCAAAGAAATACAAAGCAATTAGATTTGTTACGAGAAAATGAACAGAACAACTGTCCACTGTTGGCAACTGCCAGTTGTATATTTTCATTGTAACTCATTTATTCCATCCTTTTAACTGAAGTTTAGGTACATATGTGCTAAGCATGGCGCCCATTGTTGGTACTATAGAATGAACAGGATAGGCATGATCCCTGCCCTCATGGAGCTTTGAATCATTTAGGAACAGCAAACATTAATCAGATGATCATCCAAAGATAGTCACTCTAGCAGGGAGGTGCATGATTTTTAGGGAGCATACACCTGCCTCTGTTGCCATGGAAGCAATCCTGATGAGAGCTGAAGAGTGAGAGTGCATTAGTGGAAAGAAAGGAAGATGAGAGTAGAGGGGCAAGCTTTCTAGGCCAAGGGTACAACATGCGCAGAGGCCTGATGGTGGAAAGGACAGGGCCAGTGTGTAGCAGACTGGGTGGTGGCTGAGGTTGGCAAGGTGATCAAGGGCCAGACTCTTTTAGAGTGTTTAGGCCTGCTAAGAATTCTGGGCTTGGCTTTCAGAGCAATGAGCACCCTTTCCAGGGTTTGACGTGAATCAGGGGCAGGTGAGGGCAATTGACATGATCACATCTGCATTTGTAAAAGAGCATCAGGCAACAGGGTAGAACTTAGGTTGAGGGGAATAAGCATGTAGAAAAATAGGTAGGAGAGCATTGCAATAATCACAACAGAGAAGATAGGGTCTTAAATCAGGTGAATGATATGGGAAGAAATGGATATATTTGAGCAATTATGAAGGCCAAATCTTTAGGACTTGGTGAAGGATTGGGCATGGGTGCTGAGGATGAGGGGAATGTCAAGATGGCACCCTGGTTTTGGGTTTGGGTATCTGGGTATCTGCTTTGAGGATGTGCCAGAGAAGATCAGTGGTGGGCTATTCCATTTCATTTATTTCAATTAGCTAAGGACGCAACCAGGAAAAAAAATGTTAACAATAGATTTGGGGAAGTCACAGTGGGCTGAATATATTTTTAAATGTTCTTAGATTTTAGTTTACAAGGGAGTCGTGGATCTTCCATTCTCTTTAGACTACATGCTGGTCAATCAACCTATCTGGGCTGACTGACATGTGACAGTGCCCAGAGGCACAGGGACTTTGGCCACCTGGTCCTGAGAAGCCATGCCACCTGCCAACTCAGGATCTGTAAGGAAAGAAGGGTCAGTACAGGGCTCAACCGTCATCCTCACCCTGTCAGGGACACAGCCTTCCATAAAGTGTCATTGCCCAGAACGTGGCTTTCTCTACACACTGCTGCAGCTGTGGGCTCACCTGCTCCTCTCTGTCCCACAGGCCTTCCCAGCCCCTGCTAGACCGCTCCATTCCAGACTTCACGGCCTTTACCACCGTGGATGACTGGCTCAGTGCCATCAAAATGGTTCAGTACAGGGACAGCTTCCTCACCGCCGGCTTCACCTCCCTCCAGCTGGTCACCCAGATGACATCAGAGTAAGTGATGAGAATCATCTCTGTCCAGCCTGTGGGTGGGGGTGGGGCAGATCAAGGCTCCTTCCCTGCCATTGCCCACAGTCCCAGTCCTGATTCTGGCCTGAGCCCCAGATCTCCACCTCTGAATGGAGCCAGGCTTGGTGGAGGAGCACCTTGGAAAGATGGAGGAGAGGCAGGGGGTAGGGCAGAGAGGCTGAGATGGTTCTGGGCCCCAAATGAGAGGTGTTCAGTCATAGCCATATGTCATTTGCCTAATCACCGAGAGTAGCTCCTCCATTTAAGTTTTTAAACTCAGCCCATCAGAGGGAGCATCCAGATGGAAAGAACACAGCCAGCCAGCACATTAAACAACATAGCAGGCAGAGGCATTGCACTGACTCAGCAACAATTTCAGATGTGGGGGAACCTATGTAGCACTTGTAAATAAGTATACATTTCTATCCCCTACAAATAATTTACCAGCAAATTATTATGCAGGCTCCACAGGACTATAGAGGAATACAAAAACTAAAATTATTCAAATAACATGAGAGTCAGACAGGGTCTTGAATGTCCATGTAGTCCGTCATTTCCCCAAGACTGCTCTGAGTAGCACCTACTCTGGGAAATGTTAATAGGTTCTCCTTTGGAAAAAGGCCCCCCCATCAAATACATTTGGGAAATACTGTGCACTTTATTACTCTCTTGGAGATTCACAATGCATATTAGCACTGTAAAGGCCACGAGAAAACCTAAAATTAAAAAAATAACAGAAAGTTATTAAATACTGTGGAGACATATATTTAAGAGGCAGGAACTTATGGAACTGAAGTTTGAGAAATGCTTACCTAGTTCCACCCCTTTCATTCAGTGGATTTAGAAAGCAAGTGAAGCCCTGGCTGGTGTTGCTCAGTGAATTGAGCGCCAGCCTGTGAACCAAAGGGTCACTAGTTCGATACCCATCCAGGGCACAAGCCTGGGTTGCAGGCCAAGTCCCCATTGGGGGTCACATGAGAAGCAACCACACGTTGATGTTTTCTTCCTCTCTTTCTCCCTCCTTTCCCCTCTCTAAAAATAAATAAATAAAGTCGGAAGGAAGGAAGGAAGGAAGGAAGGAAGGAAGGAAGGAAGGAAGGAAGGAAGGAAGGAAGGAAGGAAGGAAGGAAAAGGTAGAAAGAAAAGTTAGTTCCTCAAGAGTCAGGCTCATGAGCGGCAAAGTGGGGCTACAGCCTGCCTTCCTGACCACTAATTCTATATCCTTCTGGGGGCCACAGCAGCGCCCATATTTTGCCACACACTAGGATCACCTGGGAATCTTTAAAATTATTGATGCCTGATATTCTGATTTAATTGGTATGTGGTATACCTGGGCATTGGGATTTTAAAACCTGTCTAAGTGATTCTATAATGCAACCAAGTTTGGGAACCACTGCACTAAAGTTGGTCAAAAGTCTAAAGTTGAATTTGAAAAAGTCAGATTTTGAATACACACACGCAGATGTGCACACACACATGCACACAAGTGCTTGTACACAGAGATCTCAGAGGGGACCTCACTGGCTGCCTAGGCTAAAACATACACTGACGGCACTGGGTTAGGTGGCCTGTAACGTACACTTCCCATGGTGCAGGACCAGTCAGGCCACAAGCAGTTTACAAACACAGATCATCTGTTTTGTGTCAAACACAGGGGTAGGTGTGGGGTTTCCCTCCCGGGCAGGCCAGTTGCTGAGTCCCAGGGGAGGGTGTGATCATCCACCCCCAGCAACTGAGCACCAGAGGGACAACAGCTTCTTGACTGTCTGCCTCGGTCCCCACCTCCTGCTTTGCAGTCCATCTTCCTGGAGTCCAGCTCCAAGTCTCTGAGGACCATTCTCGCCAGAAACGATGCCACCTCTACTTCGTCCAGGGAGATGACTTGAATGTGCATCTAGTCTTGGATCCACTAAACTTCAGACTTCATTTTTTTACACCTGGGTTCATTTCCTGGCAATGCCTAAAAAAGACAGTCTCTGACATTATGAATTATTGTCAGACACCAAAAATAAAAAAGAAGTATTCACTAGTGGAAAACTAGCTTCCCCATCTTGCAAAGTTAACATGGAGGCTTAACTTAGCTGATTGGGGCCCTGGGTGCAGGAACAGAAGTGGGTGTTCATGAAGTTGAGGCTACTCCTACTTCCCCACTGTGGTCTGGCTGAGTGTGGCAACTCTGGTCGCCTGATTCCCCCACAAACAGAAGGAATCAAGGGGAATAATTCCCTGAGTCTGGGAATAGCCACATGAAAAAGAACAGAGGAAAGTGACACCAAAAATTAAGGAATTTAGTTCAAAGTAAAAAATGTCCACACACTACTGTAGCAATTAAGTTTATTTCTTGAGAGATAAAAGATGGGAAAAAAGCATGAGCAACTAAATAAATAAAATAGATTGCAGGACAATTTGTGAGTTTAAAATTCAAGCTTGCCTTTCAAAAGTGTTTGCTAAAAAGACATGGGTAATTTAACAATCTAAAGTAGCTGCAGCCTGTGGGGGACTTACTGCCAGCTGAAAGGAGGGGGGTCAGGAAAGTGATGGCATTGTGCATGGAGGTCCAGCAGAGCCCTCCTCAGGGGTCTGGCGCCCAGTGTGCAGAGTGATCTGCTGTGCTGGAACCCCGGGCTTTGGGGGAGTACAGTCAGGACCTAGAAGAGTCTGAGAGCAGCCCGGCAGGGTGGCTGAGAGCCCAGTGGTCTAGAACTTGAACCCCAGCTCCCCCACTGTTTCCCCACTGTGTGATCTAGAGCATATTACTTAACTTCTTTGAGCCCTATTTGCCTTGTCTGTAAATATGCTGACAACAATAATAGCCACCTCCTTGGTTTGTGCTGAGAGGCAAATGGAATAACACAATCAGAGCACTTGGCCTACTGCCTATTTCTTTGCCCACAGGATGTGCACAAGAAATGATTGCTGTTAAATTATTACTGAATTTGAGTGGTTTGTCAATTTTTATAAGATATTTCCATAAATATAAATGAGATAGTATATGGCAATGAAAAAGTACTCAATGTCATATATTATCACTTGTATAAGATACTTCCATAAATATAAATGAGATAGTATATAGCACATAAAAAATACTCAATGTCATGTATTATTATTTTTTTATTGACTAAGGAAAGAAGTGTATCTCCCCAACATCGCATAATAAGCCATGAAATCATTCATATTACGACTCACAGCTTAAAGATGAATCCAAACCAAACCCCTATCCTAAACATAGTCCTTGGTTTCCTGCTTGGGCAGATATTTGAAAGTTATTTTGAGCTCACCCTTCTTAAAAATTCATGATATTAAAATTCAAACAGAGGCAGAAAATGGAAACTCAGGGGAAAAACATCAGAAAACCAAGCAAGCCTCACATCTTTTCAATCACAGTGGGTGATCACTAATTTAGGCAGAAAACCAGAGAATAAATGAAGTCTCAGACAGTATGAGCTTGGGATGCTTAAAAAAAAAAGTGAAGGAAAGTTCTAGTTCACCTAGGGTCATACACACAATGAAGGTGCTGCCCCAGGCCCTCCAGGATTGTCTAAGTTGGAGGGGACATTGGAGACAAGGGCTACTACATGGAAAAAGTGAGGTTGAGCAAGGAGATACCTAGGTATGCATTTGCCAAAGACCCTTAGACACTTTTGGATTTTAAGCACTTTTATTTGCCTTCCATAATGTGTTTCTACCTCTGAAAAGCTATCTTAACACTGAAGTGCCTTCTTTTGTGTCTTTTTTTTTCCCTCCTAGAGACCTCCTGAGAATAGGGGTCACCTTGGCAGGTCATCAGAAGAAGATCCTGAACAGCATTCATTCTATGAGGGTCCAGATGAGTCAGTCGCCATCGGCAATGGCATGAGAACTCTTACTTTCTGGGGGAAGGAGAGGAAGGAAAAGGACCAAACTCAAGGGGGAGCCCGAGGTTGAACACTGTGGCATGTCCTGGAGAGACTGGTTTCTCCGCTGAGAAATGCATCACCTCAGTGAAGAATAAGCTGAATCTGCTCCTCATAGTCAGCCTTCATTTCTCAGTTACAGAAGCATATTTAAGATGCTGTGGGAAACCAAATACAGAATAAAATATGAAAAGGTGATGTTCAACGGACATGAAGACACAACAATATGCCCTGGGGTTTCAAGAGTAAACTCACCCCGCCCCCCTCGGTGGGCTGGAGTCATCTATCTGCAGGAAGGAAGGGAAGGAGGTGGAGGGAAGAAACAGAGCAGCGTTCCATTTTCTTCCTCACCAATGACATTCTTTTCTTTTCTCCTTCTGTACTCCTCCCCAAGAATCCTCTCCCTTCGCCCACATCCATTTCCCTTTGCTCACAACTCATGTAGGGAAGTTTCTTCAAACAAACCCCAGCTCCTGAGTCTCCAGATGTTGTTCTGTCAGTTGCCAAAGGACTTTGCTGACCACTGCATGGGGGATCCGACCAATTCAATTAATGTCTTCATATTGAAGAAGAGATGTACCTTCAATTGAAAACCTTGTTTTTCTTTTGTTTGCATTTTCTGCAAAAAGGAAAAAGAAACCACAAATTGGGGAAAAAAAGAAAAGAAAAACCTGTTTCCATGTGCTAGAGCACGCATATGTACGTCTGTGTTATAAGATGACTGTGCTTGTTCGTAAAAGATGCAAACAAGAAAGATCTGGGAAGTCTTGGCCCTGGGAAATGCGAGGGGCCAGAATGTGTTGCTGGTTTGGTTTTCGGTTGGCCTAGTTGGCCTATCGGCTCAATGGGGAGAAAAGGTACGGAGAAAAATAAAATGAAATGGGGAAAAACTCTCAAGAGTTGGAAATTCAGACAGGAAACAGGTGAGTGGTTTGAATTGGATGCAGTGTGGGCCATTCTAGAATGATACTGACTGATTAATTATTCCTGGTAACATCTGAAGAGAAGGAGAAGGAAAGTTTCTGGAGAATGTTCTTCCACATCCTGGAATCCGCAATTCAAGAGGTGGCAAGGGAGAATTCTTCTTACCTTATCCATGGACTGGCTTAAGCCGTGTGGCATCCAAGGAATGTTTCAAGTGTGTCTGTGTCTCTCTGCATTCCTTCGTGTACCTCATTGTCCAATTCACTTTTGTAAATTCCACCTAACATTTAAATATTTTTAATTTCTCCTTTTACCTTAATCTCCTTGCTAATTTTATCTGTCTAATTAAAATGAGCAGAAGCATGTCTGGGTTTACATAAAATGGTGTCAGAATGTGTGTTCCTGGACCCCACTGGGTCCATGTCCAAGTTACGGGAGAATCCTTAACAAACATCCTTCTTCCCCTTGATGGGAGGGAGGGTACACATCTGGGCCCTGGGACTCCTGAGAAGCAGAACATGTTCAAATCACTCTTACTGATGTGACCCAAAGGAAGAACCAAATAAATGTGAGGCTCTGAACTCTCAAATGTGCGGCGTTAAGGAGTCACTGACAAGTAAACATAAGCAATCACCAATAATACATGATCGGCCCTGATTTCAGCTCACACACTGCACTTGAGAAGTTCACATGCAGGCCCATTTTGTACAAGTCACTGGAGACCACTGTGGTGTGTCTGTGTACATGCATTTGGAGGGGAGATGTGTGGGGCAGTCAGAGGAGCTATGGTCCTCCTGCAGTTTATTTAACACATACTTAAGGTAAAAGGAGCCTTTTCCCCTAATCCTAAGTAACTTTGTACTTGAGGAGGTCCTTACCTTCTGAAGCCCTTTCAAAGAGGCTCATAGGCCTAGGGGTCCAGTTCCGAAGCAGGAGAGCCCCATCTTAAAGTACCACCCTCGTGCTTCACCCCTGGGGGACAGGAGGAGATGGTCAGAACTCTGTCAGCAGATTCGCATGTGGGTGCAAGGTGCCCCAATCTAGCCACATGGTGGGTAGAAAAGAAAATTTCCCCTAATAGCTTACCAATTCCGTGCACAATTTGCTAATTACCTCAAAGACCTCAATCTGTGAAGTGTCTTACAAGCCTAGGCAATTCAGCTAATCTACTCTCAATTTTCCACAGTAATGAATTTTAATTTGTCACCAAATTCCTCAGGCAGCATTCTTAACCCAAAATCCTCACTGCACCTCCACCAATAATAGATAGCCCACCTTCTGGCTGCAGACAAAGCAAGGTCAAAGGGGAAGGTTGTGCCACACCCTTTGGTTTGGTTTTACCCTAAGTGCCACAAATGAGAGAGAGAGAGTGAGAGAGAACCCAAAGTGCACAAAGGGAAAGCATAAGGGGTCGGCAGAGCCAAGCCAGAGCCTCCAAGCATAGGTCTTAGTGGGAGGGCATGACAAACTCTTGACACACCCCCAACCTGCACAGATGCCCAGCATGGCTTCACATGCCAGGCTTCCCTACCCCAACACCTTTGTGTCTCTCGTGAGACATCATGCCTCCCTTCCCTCTGTAGCATGAATCCAGTCATTAACCTCTCTCAGCCTATTTCCTTGTGTGTATAATCAGATAGTGATAACTATTATACCTTCAATGAAAGCTATCTAACATTCCTGGGCAGGTTCTCTATGCCAAGCATGTTCCGAGTACTTTACATGTATTAATTCTCTTCTTCACAACTGTCTTGTGAAGCCCCAGCAGATACTATATTGTCCCAGTTTTCAGGTGAGAGAACGGAGAGACAGAGACCTTGGATTGATCACACAGCAGCAGAGTCAGCTTTTGACTCAGACAATACGACTCCATACTCATAACTACTATCCCAGTAGGTCTCACACTTGAGCATACATTAGCATCGCCCAGAGGGTGTGTTAAAACACAGATCATGGGGTTCCACCTTCAGATTTTCTGATGTAGCAGATCTGGAGTGGAAGCCAAGAATCTGCACCTCTCACAAGTTGACAGGTGGTGCCAGTGCTGCTGGTCCAGAGACCACACTTTGAGAACCACTGCAAGACTCTAACATAGCTTCTTGGAATAAATGATAACGGGTGCAAAGCCCTGGACTCATGAAATGACAGTCATTGGTGTTCTTGAGCTACCCAGGAAGAGGGGAATGGACCTTCACACCCTTAGGCATGAAGTGATGCGGGGGGGCTGGTCTCCTGCACAGAGGTACCTGTCCTCACTGGCCTTTAGTGCCAAGGGACTTGACACATCTTCAAACAAGGTCCTGGGGAGAATGCTCACTGGCAGCAAGAGTCCTCTGAATTTCAGTTAGACCAACTACTTTATCATCTTGCAGAAGATTAATTCTACTTCAGATCCTTTCTTAAAAATACTTCGCACAGTCATCAGTGGCCTGTGGCCCTGTGAGCCCAGCTAAAGAGAAGGAATCTACCACGTGCTGTGCAACCCATGGTATGGCTCACAGAGAGGAGGCCTCTGCCAGGTACACCTGCAGCCACCAAGATTCCATGAGTGGGTACTGCAAGGAGACTTTGGGAGATGTTTAATTAATGTGCCTTGAGCAGCAGTTATGGGAATGGAGGCAATCTGTGGAAAAGCTTTGGAGTTTAACCCGCCTCTCTGTGCCCTCCCCTGCAATACTTGAAGATAGGAATGAAAGATACAGAGTAGACACACCTACAGGGCATGTGTTTATTGCATCATCTAGAGATCACTGGTGTTCATAGATGTCAAATAGGCACATAAAATGCTAAAATCATATACCACCTCCCTCTCTCCTCTCCCCTCTCCCCAGAGTTATGTGTAGAGCTAGGTTACTGGGCTTTCACTGAGGTCCCCTAAGAAAACTGAAATCGAATGAGGACTAGAAATTACCTTGAGCTCTGGCCAGGTGGCTCAGCTGGCTGGAACATTGTCCTGTACACCAAAACGTGTTTTCGATCTCTGGTCAGGGCACATGCCTGGGTTGCAGGTTTGATCCCCAGTCGGGATGCAGACAGGAGGCAACAGGTCAATGTTTCTCTCTCACATCAGTCTCTCTCTCTCTCTCTCTCTCTCTCTCTCTTCCTCTCTAAAATCAATAAATATATCTTTCGGTAAGGATTTTTTAAAAATTACCCTTGACCAGCAATTGTGAAGAGAACAAAAACCAGTGAGTAGAAGTCTAGGAATATTGAGGGGCAAGAACAGTGAGATATCAGACAGGAGAGTAACAATCTATACAGTATTAGTTTGAAATGAAAGACTCTAACAGCTTTGTTTTGTTCTAAGAAGGTCTTCGTGGGCTAGCCTGGGAACCTCATTATTGTTTCAGAAATAATAATGGCTCTGGCACCAACTAAGGGTATGATTAGGTCCCTGGTAAGTGAAACAAAAGAGAAGCACGGTCATGATGGAGTACCAGCTGCCAACAGGTGCCATCCAGTGTTCTCTATCACCAGGAAGAAGGCTCAGAGGACACTTAACATTCATGTCAGAGTGAGCTCAGCTTTCAGAAGATGCCCTGCAGTTCATATAGAAATGACAGGGCCATTTTCAAAAGTAGTCAGAAGTTTTGCACTGTCTAAGACATCAGTGGGGCTGGGGATGGTGGTGGTGGTGGTAGGGGGAAATTGCTGATGTTACAGAAAGGTTGTCAAAGGTGAAGAGGGTGGCTGGATCACACTGGGAGGCCATTAAAGTTCGCCACCAGGGAGTTTCTTGAGACTAGCCTTTTGCAAATGAGAACAGGTGCACAGAGGCCTGGGAACAAACTCTCAGTCCCCCCAGAGAGTACCAACCCTGGTGGGGGCAGGGGGCAATGTGTTCTGCAGACCCTGCCTAAGGATGGGTGGGATAGACACCTTTGAGCAGTGGTGGATGGACCTCCCTCACACACCGGGGAGAAAAGGAGAGTCCTCCTCTCCTTTGCCCCCATCCCTGCATACTTCCGGGGCTGACATTTTTTAATCACAGGCCCTTAATGGGTTCCTGTGTTGCTGGGAGTCATGACTTGGCACACACAGCATTTCCAGCCAGATCTTTCTGGATCCCCAGAGTGGGAGTGAGCACAGGTCATGTCCTGTCGTGCTCTGTACCCAGCACCCAACATTCTGACTAATGCACGGAAGACAAATCAATACATATTTGGTGATTTAAATAAGTATGAGTTGGAAGAGTTTAGTATGTCACTATTTTACCTACAGAAGTCCATGATCTTAAATACTGTGCTTTTAAAGAAATCAATCCTTAGGTATTTAGTTGGTATCTTTCTCACTTATTCTTTACTGCTGTCAATTGTAAATTATTCTAATTTTAGTTTTATGAAGTTCAACACATCCCTTTTTATTAACCCTGCCTGCATCTTTAATATGATGTCACAATCTTTCCCAGAGCACGGTTTGGGAAAAACAGCATCCCACCCACCGAGTGTCAGTCACTGTGAAAAGTCCCTAAGCAGCAATGAATGAGGCACTGTCTCTGGTACAATAGAGGCAAACCAGAAGGGCAGTGACAGGCAGGGAGCAGCTCATCCTTCTGAAAGCAAAACCAGGGTAACTGTCCTATCGGGGTGACATCAGCCAGGCAGAGTGGACAGGCAGGGCTTCCCTGGCATGGAAATTTTATTGTCTTTTGCCACTGCCTGTACCCTGAGACTTTCTTCCAAGAGTTTTTTTACCTTTAGAAATTTCCCCTACTCCAAGATTCCTGTAGCCACTCACTCACTGAAAGAAACACAAAGTCGAAGAAAACAAAACAAAATTAGAGGGGAATAAGCCACTTCCAAGGTCCTGAGATACTGAGTTCATGCTGTTCTGTTCTCCTAAAAGAGGGAGGTCTCTTTTCCCCAAGAAGACTTGAATTTCTGTTTCTGGTCTTTAAATACATATTTGCATATACATCAGGAACTGCCATAGCTCTGGAAATGGCTTTCTGACGTACAACATGATGACAAGTTCCAGCTGCCTTCTTTAGAGCAAAACTCAACTTCATATATAACTTCATCTGGGAAATACACAGAGCACTGGGGTCACAGAAAAGGGCACTGCTATTGTCCTAGGGGGTCAAAGTATGCATTCCTGAGGGGCATCTGCTAAACTGGAACCTGAGGAGTGAAAGGACTTGTCAGATTAGGGAGAGGAGATGTTGATGGTGGGATTAGTGTTGCAGGTAGGGGAAACAGAATGGACAAAGGTTCAAAAACCATAGAGCAGATGGCATGTTTGTGGGATCATAGACTGTTCAACAGGGCTGAAGAATAGAGTGCTGTATTTGGTTGCCGGGGTAGAGAGGGTTGCCAGGGGCTAGCCCATGAAGGACCTTTAGAGCATAAGGAGGTGGGGTATGCAACTGGTGGAAAATAGGTTGAAGCAAGAAATTATATTTGATATAAATCACTCTGGACACAAGATGGAAACAGAGTGGGGATTACCAGACTCAATTCTGAGAGGCTAGTTAGAAGCTGGCACGATAACGTGGGTAGAAAATGATGGTGGCCTGGGTAAGGGTGTGAAGTAGCAGTGGGGGTGGAGATTAGCAGACTGATTAAATAAATATAAGCAAGATAAGATTAGCAGGAGGTAGAGGTGGATTTGCTGTTGGAGAAGAAGAGGGCAGAGATTCAAGGATGACACCCCAAGTTTCTGCTTTGGGAAACTGAGTGCATTTTTATATCATTCATTGAAATAAGGGATACAAAAAGAAGAAGAAATTGGGAGGTGGGAATAACAGGAACTTGAGTGGCCCATGGACAGTTGGATGTAGAGCTCTCATTCAGCAAAGATACTAGGGCTGATTATATAGATTTGGGAGTCATGCTTTTTCTTGATAGTAACTAAAGCCATGGGAGTAGACAAATTTCCTGCAGGAGACTGTAAAAATGAGGAGATAAGAGGGCCCACATGGAATCCTGAGAAACAGCAACATTTAAAAAGTGTCCAGGAACAGGGAGGCTCACTGAGGGGAGGATAGAGCCATTGCAGGGAATGAAGAAAAGCCAGGAGCAGGCAGTGGCCGTGGTGTCCAAGGAAAACCTTTCTGAGAGGGAGCAGTGGTCCCAGGGCCCAGAGCTGCCAGGGAGGGCTAATATGAGGTGAGGCTTGAACACTGCCCATGGATTTAGCCACAGGAGGTCTCGGTTGACCTTGGTTGGGCAGTTTCAGCAGAAGACACTGGGTGGAATGAGCAAAGAGATGACATCACCATCTTTCAAGAAGCTGGACTTCAAAGGGGAGAAGAAAAATAGGGATGGAGCTGGAGGAGGCTCCTTTTGGTTGTTGTTATTTTGTTATATTTTAGTGGAAAGACTCAAGTATATTTAAAAGCTTATTTTAAAGAGTCCCTGCAGAAAAGGAGGCAGATGACCATTGAGAGGGTCAGACCCACACAGAAGACAAGAAGTACAGCTGGAGACAGGTGCAGCTTAAAATGCAGCCATTCTAACTGGATTTGCAGGATGAATAAAATGAGGAATGACATGAATTTCTAGCAGAACTCCAGCTCACCTTCCCATTTCCTCGCAATCGAATCACCTAGTTGCTGCAGCTTCTGATGCAGACAGTCGAAGACCTGTGATTGATCCCAGGGGCCTTGCCATCACAATGCTAGAGTGACAAGGCCAGCATGCCCATTTCTGTTGAAATGGATGAGTGAACAGTGAGAAGATCTGATGAGAAAAAAATGTGAAGCATCCCAGGCCCATTTCCCACCCAGAATCCCTCTGTAGCTACCCACCCCAATGAAATAAAGTCCAAATTCCTGATCATAAAGAGAGGCTCATGCTCAACTCTCCAGACAAACTTCCCACCAGACAATACCTGTGGCCTGCCCAGACCCTTTCCCCTTCTGCTTCTGTGCTCATAGTTGTCCCTGTGCTAGGAATCTCTCCACTCCCCAGTTTGTGAGTCCATCAGGCCACAGCTCAAATGTCACAGGTCTTATGGGTGGCCCAGTCTGCAGTCAGTCACCTCTTTTATCTCCTATACAATTGTCCTTACTTCCATCATATTCCACCTTCTAGTCTGTGAGCTCCTTATATTGTATTCAGCTATGTATTCAAGCACCCAGCACAGGGCCCACATATAATAACTGTGTATAGGAGGAAGGCATGGCCAGGCCCAGGGAGATTAAATCCAGAAGGGAGGAACATTCTGGGAGAGTTGGTGTCAAGAAATAGATAACCTCTGGCAATAGCCCTGGCCAGGTAGCTAGCTCAATTTGTTACAGCATCATCCCAATAACGTCTAGGTTGCAGGTTGAATTTCACATATAAGAAGCAACCAATGAATGTGTAAATAAGAGGAATAACAAGTCTCTATCTCAACATTAATAAATAAAAATAAAAAACAAATGGATAAACTTTGGAATAACATGTGAGAGCCTCAGCTACCAAGAACGGAAGGTGTGCCAGGGAGAGAAGTTGAGCTGGGATGGCAGTGAGAGGCCACAGGCATAGGTGGTCACCATGGCCTCCAGGAGTCACCACTACAAAGTCCAGGGGAAGTGCAAGACCAACTAGGCAAGCAGTGGTATTAGAATATCTATGCTTCAGGATTAGGGTCTTGGCCCTAGGGCAGAGCCCAACCTCAGGATCCCAGACTTCCAGGAACTTGGCTAGAAACTTGGCAAGCAGAGACTGGTAATAGCAAAGCAAAATTCCACTCATTCATTCAAGCAACATGAATGAGACTGCTGCTGGGCCAGGAAGGCAGGTCAGACAGGTCAGAGAGGACCCGTGGCTTTTCCACTCCAGTTTGATGTGTACTTGGGCGGCTCGGCAGCCTCCTCAACTGCGGCTTTCTCAGTGCTCATGCTGGACAGAAATAATTTAACTGGGTAGAGAGGTAGAGGTATTCTGGGAGGATCTTTAATACTGTGAAACACAATCCTGATTGTCCGCAGCATTGTCAACGAGTCTGTGGCATCTATTGAATGAGCAGGTGGGCAGCTAAGTGTCAGCTCAGGGCTCTTTCTGCCTATGTGGTGGGCATGGGCAGAAAACGAAGACCTCAGGAAATATCCCATGTCTAAGCTATATGAACAGAATATGCTGCTGGACTGCAGAAGGTTGGCTAAGTACTTTGAGTCCCCCACCCCATACTGGAAGAATAGAGCTTGATGGCAGCTCAGCCCTGCTCTCCCAGCACTCACTGGGAAAGGTCGGGACCGAGGAGGCAGAGAATACAAATGACCGGCTTTCAAGACCAGTGGGATTTGACATGCCAACTGGGGTTTACCTGTTTAATCACAGACATCTTGGGGATCTCTAGCCACAGCCAAGAGATTTTCAGAAGCAGATAAGCTGATTAGGGCTCCAAAACCAGGTTTCATCTATGAGTGAGAGGGGAGTGTTCTTCATGTAGAATTTAAAGTGAATCTTTCTAATAGTTAATTAGAGGAGCTATTTCTGGGGTGGGGGCTGGAAATATGATCACTTGAGAAGTTCTCAAAAATAATCATCACAAATTCCATGATTTAGTTGGCAATAGCAATTGCTACTCTTTTTTTCTTTTGAGTGCTTGCTGTGAGCCAGGCACATCTTGCACTTATACAACTAGTATTATTATACCCATTTTGAAAATGAATTAGCTAGTAAGGATGAGAGAAGTTCAAACAGCTTGCTCTAGATCAAGCTGAAGAGTCAAAATTTGAATCCAGGTTATCTGCATGAAGTGTGTTCTCTGAATTACCAAACGTACTGCCACTTCAGCTAGGTGTCTTCTAGGGATTCCTACTGGCCGACCCAGTCCTGTTACATAGCACAGGTGACTTATTTACACTCTGAGGCTTTGTGCCTGTAAAATGAGGGCAGTATTATTTACTCCACAGGGTTTTTGCGAGGGTAAAAAGAGGGGCCATGTATAAATCACGTAGTCTAGCTCCTGATTCTTAGGGAGTGCTCAATAAATACTGTCTAGCATCAGCTAGTTTATTTTACTTCTAGAGATTTGGGAATATGGCCTAAAAATAGAAAGCAAATCAGTGCCTGGGGTTTGTTGTAAAAAGTCTTCTTGCCTTCTGATAAAGGTCAATCCTTAACCTCTGTGGATTTGGGGTTTTGTGAACTTCACAGTAGCATGTATCTGTCATCTTAATCATTTCTGCCCTTCACCTTGCATGTTTGCAGAGATTGAAATCAAGTTTGCCTAGCTCCTGCGAGGATTCCCAGACTGCCTGTCTTATTGGAGCAATGGTTGGATTCGAAAGTTCTTCAGTATGTTGCATAGGTACATTGCTTGCTTATTTTCATAGCCAAGGGTCTGTCCTTTGGATTAAAGACCAATTTCTGGGCCCATCAGTCACTATAAAGAGCTTTCTTCAGCTAATAAGTGTTCAGAGATTCTCTGACTGAAAAGCCATCTCAGGGGTCAACCTGCTGCGTTTCCAAGAGTGCCAAGTGTGCCATCAGGGTACAGAGGGTATGTATGTGTCCAAATAATTTAAACCATAGTAGTTATATATTTATTTTAATGTATTCTAGAGAAAAAACATATCCAGCACATAGAATGCATACATTATTTCATGATATTATGAAGTCTCCTTTAAAAATAAGTTTATTCAAATAAAACCATGTTTTGGCTTTAAGAAAAAAATAGTACTAAATAAGAGTACAATTCATATCTGAATATGGCAAAAAATCATGAAGGAGAAAATTGAAAAACTGAAGTTTGGAAACCTATAAATCCATCTCACTTATTTTGTATTTCCCAACACCTACTCTGGCAGTTCCAGCATACTCAGTGTCCTCATGGCGCTGCACCTCCTCCTGGAGTGCCAGCTGGATCAACACTCTGGAGCATCGCCCCCTTTCACTGGGCCGCTTCATGGCCATCCTGTGAGGCTCAGCTTCACCCGAAGGCACCCCCAAGTCCTCCCAGCAGGTCAGCTGCTTCTCCTCTGAGGCCTCACAGCTCCCTGTGCTTCTCAGACTCCTGATGTTCACTCTCTGTGTTATAATGGTCTGTTTGTGGATCTGGATCCCACCGTCCCAGACCAGGAGTTTAGCCAAGTTGGAGAGCATGTCTTCTTCACAGCTGAACTGCAGGGACACAATCATCACACAATAAATCTGTTCAATAAGTGAACTAATCTTTGAATCCATCCCTCTCCCTCAACTGAGGAAACCAAAGGACCAACAATACTCATTGATTACATTGATCTTGAAGTTATTGCACCCATCTCAAGGTTGGACTACATTTACTATAATTCTTTAAAACCACGTTTACATCACCCTAATCACATGGTTTGATTTGTGCTTTTGCTAAAGGAAAATGTAGCAGCTGAGCAGGGCACCTGGTGATGGGTCTCCCTGCAGAACAGAGCAGATGGTACCAAGCCTTGCATCTACTTTGCCCAGTGGGAGAAGGGCTTCTTTGCCTATTGGTGACCTCCAGCCTTACTCACAATCTGATACCTTCCACATGCAAAGTGCCTACTGCAACTTTGAAAGATACTCTCTCTGACATCCAATTTAACAATTAACAATTTTTTATTGTTTTTTCCCACCATGGGGCTCAGCTCCTGCTGAGATGTTTCACAGAGAAGGCAGTTTGCCAAGCATTAACTTGTCTGGCCCAGGGGGCATAACTGTACAGCTGATTTCATTTGAATGAACATCATTCCTTTGGTCTTATTTGCAAACTGTCATATGGTGCTGAGATTTAGTTAACTCCTTGTGTTCTATGTCCCACAGCTAGCTACAGAGCAAGAAAATCTAGCAACTCTTCCAAACTCTATGGCAGCAGATCTAATCCAGGGGATGGCAAAACATTTCTGTCAAGGGCCAAATAGTAAATATTTTAGACTTGTGGGTCATACGGTTCCTGTTGCAACTATTGCACCCTGCCACATAATGTGAAAGCAGTCACAGATGATGTACAGATGATTGGGTGTGGCTGTGTTCCTACTGAGCTTTATTTACAAAAGCAGGTGAAGGTCTAACTAGTGCTTAAGACCTCTCTGCACTGGAGTCAGGCCACCCTGGACAAAACCTGCCTAAGGTGGCCTGGAAGGGCAGTGGCTGGAGTTAGGTAGGCTGTGGCAAAGTTCTGGAATCCAAAATATTTGTAAAAGACTCACCAACTAAATCGTAGTCCTGGGCCTGTCTGATCACTCTTGTCAAGCAGTCCTTACCATTGGTTTTGTTACAGAATAGCAACCAGGATCCCGCTGCTCACCGCCACCCTCTAGGCAAAATTCCAGAGGCAATGGTTTGGTGATAAAGGAAAGAGTCTTTATTCAAAAGCAGTCACTTTTAAGCCTATCAAGTCATATCTTTAATCACTTAAGTCTATCAATTAAGGCTAAACTCAAAAACCTGGGTCCTCCTAACATTTTCCTCCTGTTTTTAGTTATCTTATTTCTATAGGGTTAGTTTATAAGCTAAAACAACATAAGATACCAAAGCTATACCATTTTGGGAGAATGCCAGGCTTTTGCCTCAGAGCCCATCTCCTCTATAATACCCAAAGACTAACCCTGCCACCCTCTGCCAGGCTAGCCTGGTCCTACTCTGTGCCTGGAGTTCCTTCCCACCCAAAATGCCATCCATTAGGAACCACATCCAGGCATCCTCGAGGAAGAAGAGAGCCAGAGAGCCAGAGAAAGCCCACACCCCTCCAAGAGCCCTTTTCCCCCCAAATCTTCTCACTCGTTATTCCCTGCACTCTGGAGGCATTCAGCTTCTCAGCCAGTCCTGTCCTAGGCTGTTTACCATTGCCTTTGGCAACCTCCTCCTACAGCCCTTCCCTCCTTCTCTCCAGTGATCTGATCAGATTTCTCTGTCTCAGTTTCTTGAATGCGTTTCAGGAGAATCTTGTACTAGAGCCCTGCTTGTTACCACCTATATAATACAAAGGTAGAAACAGAGCAAGTTCTTCTGAATATTACTTTGAGTGGTGAAAAGTAGATGGCTCATAGTAAGTGTTAAAATGACTGTGGTCCTGGACCGAAGACCAGAAAAGGGACTCTTGGCCACCATTCAATCTGTCTGTCTCTCTGTCTGATGAGGGCAAATGATGAGAGACCTTTTTTAGGGGACAAAAGAGGAGTCAGGGGAAAGTAGAGATAACGCAAGCAGGTGACTCAAGAGAGGCTGGTGGCAATGAAGACAAAAAGAGAGTCTCTAAGAGATTGAAAATTATTTATTCATGCATGCATGCATTCATTCATTCACAAATGTTTACTAAGTCCCTATAAATGCCAAGCACTCACAGTCTCATCAGGGAGTAAAGAAAAATGATTTGTGTGTTGCCAAGGGGGCAGGAGTCCTGAGAAGGGGCTGGGAAGGCCGATTCCGAAGGTTTGGCCTCCTGGGTGAGGGGTCTGGCAGGAAACAAGGTGAGCATTTCCAGAAAGCCCCTTGCTGCCCATATGTGCTAGGAGCAGATTTGCTCCAGAGGCTAGTGAGAAGCTTGACCCTTGCTGCCAGAAGGGCACCCTCCCCTATAGTGTCCTCAGTCACCAGCCTGGATAGAAATGGCCCTAATGAGCCATTTGCTGCCTGTCCCTCACTGTGGCTCTCAGAGCCAGCAGCCCAATTCTGCAGCCTCTGAGCAAGCCCAGGCCCTCCTGGGGGCTCGCTAAGATTCATTGCACTCTAATACCAGGGGGAAGTTGTCCCTCCTCCAGCCCACAGGGAGCAGCAAGCATAATCGGCTGCTTCACACATGTAATTAGAAAAAAATAAGAGCGGTGAGAGAAAATTGGTTAAGTAAGCCCAAAATGACTTTAAAAAAATATAATGAAGGAATAAATCTCAGGGAAAAGAAGCTAAATTAAGCCAGAGTACACTATTGTGTTTCCTTAGCCACGCGTCATTTTCTCAAAAAGAATCATAAGGTCACCTGGCCAGCACAGGGTTCCACCTGGCCTAAAGCAGAAGGTTGGTAATCACACTGAGCAGGGTGAGAGGGTGGGGGGGATCTGGTGGTCTCCATGTGCACAGACACATTTTTGTAGGCTGTGCTACTTGCTTCTCTAGCTCCCAGCCAATCGATTGCATCCTTATCTCAGCCCTGCCCTCTGGTAGGACCTGCCCTAGGAGGCCAGGGCCCTCTCTCCACTGTGTCTTTCCTCTGCACGCATTTTGTGTTCCTGCCTATTGATCAGCTGCTCCTCTCACCGTGATTTTGTCCCTCACGCACTCTCATGCTCCCCATTCTCCTTTGCTCTGCAGAATGCTTTTCAGTTGTCATTTCCATTTCTCTATTTCTATGGCAACCACAACCCCAGCCTCACTGCCTTCCTCACTTGCTTTTCTCTCCACCCTGCCCCCTCCCTTTTGCAAGTAGGATTTGCAGGGAAGCTGCTGACAGGCTGGTCTTCTAGTAATTTCCCTCATAAACAAACAGCTGAGGAGAGGGAGTTGGGAGGCGGGGCTGTGTGGTGGAGCCAGCTCAGCGAAGCAGCCAGGGGACAGAGAAAGACAGTAGTGTGCATGCAAAGAAGGCGTCCTGGGTGCAGTGGTTGACAGCAATGTGAAATCTAGTAGCCTCAGCCTGGGCAGAGGTGAGTGAGGTGTGGAAGGCTCCCTCCAGATGTGCAGCAATGGAGGGCCAAGGGCTAACACGCCTGTGGGCCGTCACAGCGGCCCCAGGGGAGGTGTGCTTGCCTAGCTGCTGTGACACAGACTAGAGGGATGGAGGACATGAGCTGTCGCCACAGGGGAAATTATCCCAAATATCCTCATTACTGAGGCAAGTGCCTCTGAACCCATCAGCACTTAACTGCCGGAGCGCCCTCTCCCAAGAAGAAAAGGCCATTTCACATCCATCCCAGTTGGTCCGCTGGAGGTCACAGGCTCCTCTGGGTGGTGGAGGCCACCAAGCAGGTGTCAGGGACAGGGAAGGTGTAAGGAAGTGAGGGGCAGCAGGAGGGCGCTTTACTGGGGGTCAAGGCAGGACAGGCAGCTTAGCTTATACTGGAGCGAGTAAGCACACCCAGCTCAGAGAGGAGAGTAAATATTAATAGCTTTATTGCGTGCCTTTTTTATAAATAAGAGAAATATGTTTTTGGCTGCTAATGACCTTCAAATTAGCAGCTTTTTCAGAAAGCACTTATGTATTTTTAATTCCAAACATAGCTGAGTGTCAGTTGCAGCAGCAATGAAAACAGCAGGGCAGCTGGGTAGTTTTAAATAAGAGGAAACCTGGATCATTATTTTTTGAAATTGTCAGCTTTTACACCTTTTAATAGATTCACTTTCTCTCATCTGCCCCCTCCCCCATCCCCCCTTCTATGGTATTTGAAGATCCCCAGGCATTCTCCATGGGAGAGAGGACCTGAGGCACAAGGCTGCCATACGGGAAGGAGCTGGGGCTTTAGTTTACATCGTGGCTTTCAGGGGGTCATAGTCACTGGCAGGAAGGCTTTCGCATTGGGGCTTTCAAAGAGCATTGGAGAGAAGAGGAGAGAAAAGAATTCCAGTCTGGGATGCAGGACGCTGGGTAATGGGACATGAGGCTTCCTTCTCCACTGGTGCCTGATTCTGTTACAAAAGAGAAATAAGTGACCTCAGAGCAGTGGAAAGAGAGACAGAGAGTTTAGCAAGAACATAGAAAAAAGATGCAGACAATGGGAGTGAGGAGACAAAGAGGCAAGAGGTAGCAGAGAAACACAG
>PVKM010013180.1:0-30639 GCA_004027735.1 Carollia perspicillata
GAAGTTTTCTATCATTACTTTTTCAAACAGGTTTTCTATCCCTTGCTCTTCTTATTGTCCTTTGTGGTCAGAGAAGATGCTTGATATGATTTCAATTTTCTTGAATTTGTTGAGGCTTGTTTTGTGTCCTATCATGTGGTCTATCTTTGAAAATGTTCCATGTGCATTTGAAAGGAATGTGTGTTTTGCTTCTTTGGGGCTAAAGGATCTATATCTATCTGTTAAGTCCATTTGATAGAGGACATTGTTCAGTACCACAATATCTTTGTTGATATTTTGTTTGGAAGATCTATCCATTTTTGACAATGGGGTGTTGAAATCCCCTACTATAACTGTATCCCTATTGTATGAATATTATTACATTTCATGTTGTCCTGCAGTTCCCTTAACAGGTCTTTGTTCTTTCTGAGTCTGTTTTTCATTTCTTGGTCTTTCTTGGTGTTTTTATCTACCTTGTGTTCCAGATCACTGATTCAATCCTCTGCTTCATTTGTCTGCTTTTGATTTCTTCTACTTTGTTCTTCAATTCTGAAATTGTATTCTTCATTTCCTCTTGGCTTACATTGATAGTGTCTTTTCTTCTTTCATATGGATGTAGTTTGCAGTGAGTTCATTGTAGTTTCCTGTAGTTTCCAGTAATTCTCTGTGAGCTCATTGAGTTTCCTTATAACCACTGCTTTGAACTCAATATTTGATAGTTGACTTGCCTCTATTTCATTTACCATTTTTCTGAGGCTTCCTCATTTCCTTTTATTAGGGCTTTGTTTCTTTGTCTTCCTATTTTTTTGTGAGACTCTTCTTGTGATCCTTTGATTCTAAAATTGATTTGTTCTGACTCCCTTGGTTGATGGTGTGAACTTTTATGGTAGGAGACCTGTGAGATTCATTGGTGCAGTGTCCTTGATCTCCTGAGCTTGCTGGTCTTGGACTGTCATTTATGTTGTCTTTCTGTATGTCTTTGGGTTTTAGTGTTGTTGGGTCTTTCTTTGGTGGGTCTTTCCCTCCAGCTGATAAACTGAGGGTCACTTCACCCACCATATCTTGTATTCCTTTGTGCAAGTGTGGACAGGTTTTATTGAGGCTGGTTCTTTCTGTATGAGGTTTTGAGGTTTCTCTCTCACTATTGTTCAGTTGTTTGTTTTGGGTAATTTCTTCACCGTTTAGTTGTAATTCGTTATTTGTCCTGGTTGGAGGTTACCTTAGCTTCCCCTCACTATTTCACCTTCTTCCATTATTATTTGTTGGTGATTCCTTTGTTGGTGAGCTTTCTCTTCCAGTAGGTATACTGGTGACCACAGCCCCTACCCACTCTTTTATGTGATCAGTTGTAGGGGGAATGGGAATGCAAAATGGATTAAGACAGTGGGAGAGTATTCCATGGGACTTAAAGTACCAACCCATAAAGAAGAGATAGGAGACCCTTTGGATCAGTATAGTGTGAACTGTGATATGTCACCCAGCCAGTCACTTTTTAGACATGGTGGAAAAAAGATAAAGACTCTTGGGGGTGGAGGATTGTGAGTTAGATCCACAAAACAGTGAGCTTGTGGGAGGTCAGATTATGAGATATTGTGAGAGTAAAGGATAGAAAATGGGCGTAGTGTACAAGTGAATAGAGTTAACCACAATAGTAATAAAGTTCTGGAAGACAATGAAATGAGCTAAGATCCAGGAGGGGTGCTGTGTAGTATTTACAATTATATGGAACAACAATTATTTACAATAATACTTGAGCAACAATCATATGACAGAAACCCCATGATCTGAATAACAAGAACAGGAAGTACATGATCTAGAGTAGTGTGCTACTGGAATACAAGTGAAGTGAAAGAAGGAGAATTAAAAATACACTATGTAAGAGAGAACAAGGAAAACCAGTCAAACAACACAATTAAACAAGAAAATGAACAACACTAAACAGAAAGAAGAGAAATATAAAAATACTAATAAAATAAAAGAAGTAAAACAATGAAAAAATAATACAGATAAATAGTAATTTGCAAGTTCTTTGGAATAGCAACGTGAAATTTGCCTCAGTTTCTCAGTTGTTGGGATGACCCCTCTTTGTGTCTGACTCTGGTCCTTTCATAGCTCCAGGTCTTATTGTCTCACTTGTGGGGGGAAAAAGAGAGCGAGAGAGAGAGAAAAGAAAGAAAATTTAAACAAAGCTTCCTTCTGGCTTTAAGCCGGCTAGGGGAGTTCTTGTGATCTTCCTGGCTGCAGCAGGCTGAGGGTGGCTGGGTTCCACTTTTCTCCCTTTCTGTGGTTTTGCACAGGTGGGGGCCAGGTCAGAGCTGTGCTCTTCACAAGTTGCCCAGCTTCCAGCCCATGTTCCTCAGTTTGCTGCTGCACCCCCAGTCCCCTTGTGTGCCAGGCCTATGCCTTCAGTTCACCAGTTGTGCTGTCCTTGAGGTACACCATTTAGGGGTAACTCACACACCACCCTCTGGCTCTTTGCTGTCCTAGGTGCTAGGCACTCTGAAAGTCTCTTCAGGGTAGTTTGGGTCCCCCACAGAGTTAAGTCTTTCTGGGGAGTGCTGAATCCCTGAGCCCTGCTTCTCTCCTTTGCTGAGGGTGCCTCTGCCTTCCTCTTAGAGAGTCAGTCCAGCCCCACAGCAGGCCACTTGGGAGGCTGGCAGGTCTGAGCACACAGCCTCTGCTGCTGCAGTAGCAGGGGTGAAGCCGTGGGAGGGGCGGGGTGAGGTGCATACCACTGGGGCCGTGGGCATGGGCACGAGGTCTCCACTGATGTGGTGGTGGCTGGGTCTGGCATGTGCCTCTGGGGCCACCCTCCGCTGCTGTGGCTGGGGAAGGGTAGGGGCACAGCTACAGTCCTGGTGGCAATGGTAGCCCAGGGCTGAGGCTGCAGAGGCACAGCTGGGTCAAGGCGGGGATGGCTGCTTCGGGAGAATTACTTAAACAGCCACCAAGAGCCCCCTCCTGCGCCTTTTTAAAAATTCCTCCTGTTCAAGCCTGCTGCTCCAAGCAGACTCCCAGCCTCTCACACAACCCAGCTTTCCAACCAGACTGGAGACTATCCAGGTCAGGGTCTGTCACAACCCGACTCTTCTCCCTTCTCTAGGCATCACCGGGCTTCTCAATTTCTCTGGTAATGACCCAGCCAGTGTCCACAGTCTCAGTCTCAGGGGCAGTCACACTGCCCCTGTTGCTGGAGAAACATAAAGATGAAGTCTTTATTTCTCCAGCAACTTCAAGCATTCAGGTCCATCCTGATGCTGCTCTATCCTCCCTGTTTGGCAGGGAAGGGAGCTGTCAACCTGGCTGTCCTCCAAAAATCCTGTGGCAGGACAGGCTGGTCCTGGGGCTGCAGCCACCATGGCCCCACATTGGTCCCAGGGACCTTATTGTCCCAAAGCATGCTCCTTACCATCTGATTTTTCAACGTCCTCTACAATTTTGGCCTCCAGACTTCATATACGCTGGGATACCATTGGCTGTTCACTCTGTTCCTCAGAAGATCAGCTAGGTGCTCCACCTGTGCACAGCAGGGATCAGACTCCACTCCCACCTATTTCACCACCATTTTCAACCTGAAAGAATTTCTTCTTTGATTCTAAATGCATAAGAAGGACTGCAAAACTGCCATGCTCTGGAGCATTTTCTCATTATGTCGCGATCTTGCTTCTGGGCATGTCCTGAACATTTTGGTTCAAATAAACTCTTACAAACTTTTTCTGTTGGTTTGGAAATTCTTTTGTTGACACCTGGCTGTGGGCCCTAGTATGGGAGCCCCGGTTAAATGGAAGCTTTCACTAGTTTGCCTTTCTAGGAGGGAGTATCCCTTCCTAATTCATGCAAGAGTCCTTTTTGAATTAGTGAGGCCCTGTGAGAACAGGATCAGGGCAATGGAGTGGTGGGGAGCTGCCCTGCACTGGTCTCCACTGTGTGGACAGCCAAGATATGCTCAGGGTTGTGGTATAACAGAAGGTATATCTGTTCTCTGTCCTTAGTGCTGGGAACAGAGTTCCTAAAACCTAGGGGTTTCCTAAGTGATAAGAGTGTCTTATTATTCATAAGGAGCCCCTTTCCATCCTGAGTGCCTGCCAAATGAAGTGACTCTTAATGGGGCTGATCACCAGAAAACCAAGTTGGGACTTTCCACCCAACTACTGATCTCTGGGGCAGGGAGAGGGACTGGGAGGTGGGTTATAAAGTCTTGAACAAGATCAGAGAGCCTTCAGGTTGATGAACATATCTGTGGTCAGGAAGGGTGATGTGCCCCAAATCCACAGGGACAGAGGCTCCTGTGCTGGTGAGCCATCTGGACCTCTCACACATACCTTTTTGTCTGGCTATTCCTGAGTTGTACCCTTTATAATAAACTGGTAAATGGAGGTAAAATGCTTTTCTCAGTTCTGTGAGCCATTCTAGCAAATTTTCAAACCTGAGGAGGGGATCCCTGAATTTATGACTGGTTGGTCAAAAGTGCAAGTGGCCCTTGAAACTTGCGACTGGTGTTGAAAGTGGGGGCAGTGTCATGGGACTAAGCCCTTAACCTGAGGGATCTAACACAGCTCTGGGGAGGTGGTGTCAAAGTGAATTGAAGTGCTAGAACCCAGCTGGTGTTGAGAATCAGAGAGGCACACCCAGAGGAGGAGAGGGTCCCCCAAGTGGGGTCAGGAGCACAGTGGGCAGGGCAGTACCATGAGGCACCTGCCAGAGAACAACTCTGAATACAAGGTGCTGACTGTTCTTGCTCACTGTGTACAGCTGCAGTGCAATCCCCTCTCTGAGGATTTTGGAGTAGAAATGTTTCACTGACTGAGAGTTGTCAGAGTTAGAAAAGTAATGAGGGTCATTCTATATGATAAATCACCTCTAGGATGGACTGGACAGCACCCCAAATCAAACATATTAACATTTTATGCAATGAAGCATATGAATATTTATACCAAATGAAAAGAATAAAGAATATTTAAAAAATCTCAAGTAAGTCTTTGGTGCCTCAAACTCAGGCAAGCATTTAGCTTAGAGAGTGGTTTGGATCTCAGAATTGCTGGTGAGGACTGCAGACTTCTGTCAGCTGAGGGAGCCTCCTCGGCAGATGGGAGGCTGTGTCTACCCAGGACAAGGCTAACGAGCTGAGTCAGAGCTGGGATACTGAATTCAGAGCACAGCTGGAGCTGAAGGTGGGCATACCCAGCAGGAGTATGTTAACAACCTCTATATTTTTGTGAATTTTGTAGACGAGGCCATCAAGCAATTCTACTTCATATCATTGAAATGTTTTTCTGTTTCATTTTGTTTTATTTTCACGTCTCCACAAACAAATTTGCTTTGAACCCAAAGAGAAATCATGTGTGACATAGGGCTCTTCAGAGAACAGGTGTCTGTTGTGTAATAGCTCAGAGTATTTATTAATGACACTTCCTTGATTGATGACCATCACTGTTTTTAAGGGCTTTTTTAAACCATCTGATATATTTATAATGCATGCAAAGCAATAGTCAGAAAGTATAGGTTTGTATATTTGGAATGGCTTGTACTACAATGATGTGAATTCACTTTGTTTAGGAAAAGCAAAAATTTTATACACCTGGCCAAAATGTGTAAACTGTAAACAGTTTTTTTTTTTAAGTGAATGTGACATTTGAAAAAAATTACTGGTCTGGGCAAGACAGGACTGAGTAACTTGTCACAGATGCTATATTACTATAATTATTCGTATTTGGAGCATTTTGTTTACAGACTGGTATCCTATTAATCATATAAGTACATGAGAGTATAAACTAAGAAATGTCAGTGAGTAGAAAAGAGCGATCAGAGTTCCTAAGCTAGTTTTGTAGCATCTTAGCTTGTAAATTACCACTAAGGTAACATTCTTTGGATACACCTACTGCCATATCTGATGGCAATTAATACTTTAAGTGACAAGACTCTTGAATAAACTGTGACTCTGTCTTCAAATTAATTATGAAATTTGTTGTAACCACAAAGCCTGGAAGGCCTGGACATGGATAAAAATTTTTCAGAACTTGAATGAAAGTGGTAAGGAGGCTGATACTTTTTAAAGACTACAACACGAGGCTATACCAGTGCTTATCTCCTGAAGACCCCTGTGAAGTGAGAATTGATCATCCAGTTTCCAGAAATGTGGCAGTGCAGTTCAAAATGCTTGTTGGTTTCACTTCCTTAAAATCATGTTTTTCTTTTCCCATCTGTATAGGGTCTTCTTCCTATAATAAACATTCTGATTCACCCCTGGACTGGGATTGTTTCAGAGAGGTATTCTGGCTTCATCCATAACCCATCTCTTTTTCACAACTGCCCCAGAAGAGATTTCAACATTGGGCAGAAGCTTCAGGAAAACTAAGACCTAAAGCCATTTGAGCTATAGGCTCCCCAGTTAGTGGCCCCTTCCCCACTTCCAGACTGTCAGCTCATCCTCAATGCAGGCCCTGGAAAGCACAACCTCATGCCCAGACTATGCTCCTTTTCAAATTTAAATTAAAAAAATAAAATTTAAAATAAAATATACTTTTGTTATATTTTTCTTATTATAAAAGTGGTACATATACATTAAAAAGGTAGAAAAAAGCAAACAAGAAAGAATAATATCAACTTTAATCATAGATAAGTACTGGTATTGGTAATACTTTGGTGTGTATGTACTGCCTGGATTCTTTCTCTCCTTCCACCCGCCATCTTGCTCTCATTCTTCATGTACACATACTACACATAATTGACTTGTTTAAATGGAATGACCATGAGTGAGCTTCTTTCAAGTCTTCTTCCATACTATACCCTCTTGGGTGCAGTGGATCACATGGCCACACCTAAGGGAGAAGTGATGTTTCTAGAAGAGTTTTCAACCAAATGTCCTTGTTCATTGTCCAGGAAGAACAGTGGCAGCCATCACATAGCTGAGGGGTGGTGAACAGGGAGTTCTGGCTCCTTCCAGCCCTTTTTTCCAAGCATGGCACCTGTTGTATGGTGTGGGCCATCATCCATGACTTGTGGTGACTTCAGCTCAGCAGCTTGGCTTCCATAGAGTCATCATTACTGGTGATGGTCCTAGATGAACTGAAGTGGCAGAAATCTAGTCCAGAGAGTTGCTCAGGATTCCATGGTCAGTGTCTAGGAGACTGAGTAAACCTAAAAGACTTGCCTTTCCTCTGCCAGCTTCTGCCTATGGGAGGAGGTCTTCGAGAGGCAATGACTATTGGTGGACCCTGCTTCTCTCTCCCCTTGTTCTTGGAAGGTGCACTCTCCCCACCATTCCTACAGTGGAGCTATTCCAAGAATGTAGCCTTGAGAGAGAGTAAGGTGGTGTTGAGACCAGCAGGACAATATGTGACTGAACCTCCATTCAGGCCTATACTGTATATAAACTTTGAAGGTTGTGGTGGACAGTGTAGAGATCTACTTGTCTATCCCCTGCCCAAGACAAGCCTCATAAGTAAGTTTCCTTGCTTATTAAAATTGCCACCTACCAAACAGGAATGATCTGCCTCTTTCTTTTGTCTCTTCTTGGGGCCAGTTTTCAAACCAAGACCACTCTATAAACACCTCCACTCATTCCTGACTGGGCTTCTTCCTGAACCACAGGTGAAAGCACTATCCTCTGGCTTAAACACCTGGGACACTTCCCCTTAGAGAGATTGTTTTAAATCTCTTAGTGCAATGGTCCCCAACTTTTTTGCACCAGGGACCTGTTTTGTAGAAGACTTTTTTTTCCATGGACTGGGTTGGGTGGAAGACTTTATAGCCTGCCACCAGTTGCAACTTAATTATCACTTGCCACTCACTGATAGGGTTTTAAAATGAGTCTGAAAGCAATTGATATATTATGGTCTCTGTGCAAACTGCTCTGCTAATAATTTGTATTTGCAGCCACTCCCCAGTGCTAGCATCACCGCCTCAGCTCCACCTCAGATCGTCAGGCATTAGATTCTTGTGAAGAGCAGACAACCTAGATCCCTTGCATGTGCAGTTCACAGTAGTGTTCGTGCTCCTCTGAGAATCTAATGCTGCTGCTGATCTGACGGGGCAGAGCTCAGGCAGTAAGGGTGCTTGGAACACAGTTCTTAGAACTCTGTGGCTGTAAGAACTAGTGGCTGTAAACACAAATGTAAAATACAGATGAAGCTTCGCCCATACTCACTTGTTGTGCAGCCCAGTTTGTAACAGACCATGGACAGGTACTGGTCCATGACCTGGGGGTTGGGGGGCCCTTGTGTTAGCATGTGTTCCAGAAGCTTATTGCTGATGTTGGGTTTACTCCACCTCACCTGTCCCCCACAAAAGGTCCTCTATGCTGGCTCACACTGAAGCACTTGACCCAGGATATTTTCTTCACCTGACTTTTGAATTTGACAAATTGACTGCCAAGAGTTTAATTTACAAAGAATAATGATGCACTTTTTCTTAGGGCTCTTAAAATGATGCTTGAATCATTCTTATTTGCAACAATTATCTTTGCTTATTTTTTTTGTCTTTAACAGTTAAATACTCTTTCTTAGGGTGCAGATCTTTTACATACAGCTTTACCCTAATCTGAGCAGTCTTTCCATGTAGTTATCTTCAGCTTCGTGAAATGGCAGCATTTCCAAGATTTCCGGTGTGAACTATTAATGAACAATATATTTACATTGTGTCATTGGAAGCCTGAAACCCTACCCATCAGTAAGAGATAAGTGTGTAAAGATAGATACTGTGTGATTTCACTTATGTAAAATTAAAAAAAGAAAACATGAATAAACAGAACAAAACAGAAACAAGTGATCCTTTACCTGTCATTACCTATGATGGGAGTTACGTTCCAGAGATCCCCGTGATAGGTGAAAATCCATGAAGTAGTGGCGTTATATTTATTTTATTCATCTATATTTTAAGGCTTTGTAAACCCTTCCCACACTCCTATAAACCTTTCCCACTCTCTTGTTAACCTTTCCCACACTCTTATAAACACTTCATATGCTCTTAAACACTTTCTACACTCTTAATCCTGCATAATTTTAACAACATATAAAATTCTATATGGGTACTCACCAGTGATATATATACTATAACCTGAATGATGAAGATCATGAATTATGTAGCTGTGCAGTACTGATGATAATGAAGGTGATGATGAGATGAATGCGCTGCACAGCCAAGAAGAGCATCACAGCTCTTCTGAGTGCACCACTTCATCAGGAACTTCATCAGGTGGTGCAGTATCTTTGCCTTGGGTCGTAACTTCTTTTTCCACTAAAGGCGCAGGTGTAACTGATCTCTTCATCTGAGTGATGAACATAGTTATGGGGAGTCGCTGGCACTGCTTTTTATCCACAGAGGCAGCTTCTCCATGCAGAAAAATGCTCTTGGGTCCAAAACATCTCTGAAATTTGTCAAACCAGCCCTTGCTGGCACTGAATGGGGTTGGTCTGGTGGGAGAAGTACTGGATGGCCTGCTTCTGCATTGTCGTCCTCGTCACCTTCATGAATGTCTGTGCTTTCTGGAAAATTATCATAAAGTTTCTTGGCCTTCGTCTGGATTTTGTTGGTATCCAGAGAAATATTCTTCCTGCAGTCATTTATTCACAGGGCCAATGCAAACTCTATCCTCACAATGGCCTTATTGCAGGAAGTGACCACCTTCTTCGCAGTCTTGTTAAAAGTCATTGTTGCCATAGACCTACTATTCTTGTCTTTCTTTATGTAGTGAATAGTAGATTCATTGATCCCATAATGGCGGCCTACAGCTGTGTTGCTTTTGCCTTCCTTTCACATGTCGAGAAGTTCCACTTTTTTTTTTTATGGTAAGCACATTCCTCTGGTAATTGGGTTCATTGCCAGAAGCCTTAGAAGGCACAGAATGTTTGGGTGGCATCATAGGCCTTGAAATTGATTCAGACTTTTATGAAAATTTCACAAAAACACAACACTGCAGAACAACACTACGTGCAGCAATCAGATGTCAATGTGAAGTGGACAAGGAGAGATGCTGAGCATATGGGCACAGTGCGGGAGAGCAAACAGACTGATGCTATGGTCACTGAGCCAATCAGCACCCAGAATACAGAACACAGTGCTGTGGTTGGTCGCCTTACATTCCATCAGCCAATAGTGTGTCATGCACAATCTCACGTTGGCAAACTTGTGCAAGTGGTAGTGGTGTACTGCATCTCCATTGTGTACAGTACGGTATTCATCTGATGAAATACATCCTATGTTTTATTTTGATTTAATATTCTTTTAATATGTTTGAATTAACATTTTTATATCTTTATATTGTTTTAAATTTTTTAGGCAAAAATAATTAAAATAATAAATATTATATAAATACCTATATACAGCAAAATCCCACGATTTAGCGAAAACTCCACGATACAGATTAGATATGTTTTTTAAAAAAACTCTGCAATACAGTGAAGCCACAATGAGTGAACCATGATATAGCAAGGGATGACTGTAGTACAATTAAATTCGTATATTCACATAATACCTGTATCTCAAGCTACTTCACAGACAAAATCACTCTCTACAACTATCTGGGAAGCAGTGAAACATACTTTAAAAAAAAAAGAGTTGAATGTGTCTCCTATAGACAGCAAATTACTGGATCTTATTTTCTAGCCAGTCTGACAAGCTTTACCTCTTGATTGGATTTATTTAATTCATGCATTTTTAAAAATAAACTTTTATTTTGGAATAATTTTAGATTAACAGATAGATTGTAAAAAATAATATACAGCATTCTAAGTACCCTTCATTCCATTTCTTTTAACTTTAACATGTTACATTACCATGGTATATTTGTCAAAAACTAAGAAGCCAACATTGGCACATTGCTATTAACTACACTCCAGTCTTTATTTAGCTTTCTCCAGTTTTTATGCTAATGTATTGTTTTATGTTCAAAAATTCAATGCAAGTTGTCACATTACATTCAGTCATCATTTCTTCTTAGTTTCCTGGTCTATGACAGTTTCCCAGGATTTCTTTATTTTTCATGGTCTCTATAGTTTTGAGGAGTACTAATCAAATATTTTTCAGAATGTCCTTTAATTTGGGTTCTATTTGCTTTAAATGTTCTTAGTAAGATAGTTGACTTTATGCCTACCACTTGATGTTTTGCTCTCTATATGTCTCATAGCTTTTTGTTCCACTGTTCATTCCTTACTGCTTTGTTTTGCATTGAGTGAATATTTACTAGTGTTACATTTTAAGTCCTATAATGAGTTATTCCACTGGTGGTTTTAATTTATTTATTTTTAGTGCTTGTTCTAGGGCTTACAATACATACCTTAATTGATCAGAATTTACTTCACATTTATACTAACCTAATTTCGCTGAGATTTAGAAATGTTGCTCCCATGTCATTCTGTTCCCTCTCCATTCAAGTGCCATCATTGTTTACACTTATCATCAATGGCTGTACAAATTTTAGAGTGCTCTGTTATAATTATTCCTGTAGAAAATGTTGTGTCTTTTAATGATGCAGAGAAATGAAAGGAGAGCAAGTACATAGTTGTAGTTTGCAACGTGAGCCTTCTTATTTTCCATTTCTGTTTCTCTTCATTTGTTCCTATGGATTCAAGTTACCAATGGATGACATTTTCTTTCTCCAATACAGCTTTGCTAGCACCACCTCCTTGTGCTCTTGTCAGATAGATAACATGTCTATACTTTCTTTAGAGGACCAAAAACACAAACATATTGCTTTATACAATTGCTTTAAATCACTTAAGAAAGGAAAATAATCTGTTTACACTGTCTTTTATAATTATGTGATTACCTTTAAAAAGGTGCTTTTTTAGCATGTGGCTTTGAGTTAATTTCTGGGGTCACTTGTTTTCAGCCTGAACAACTTCCTTTAGAATTTATTATATCATATTTGACAGCGATAAGTACCCTCCATATTTGCTTATTTGGTAATGTCTTTATTTTGCCTTGATTTTTACTTTTATTTATTTATTTATTTACCTACTTACTTACTTACTTACTTATTTTATTTTAATTGGTGTTCAAGTACAGTTTTCTGTCTTTTACTCCCAACCCAGCCCACCCACCCAGCCCTCCTCACTCCCTCCCATTTCCATGCCCCCCTAGTTTTTGTCCATGTGTCTTTCATACTTGTTCCTGTTTTTAATCCATTATGAGAATCTTTACCTTTTATTTTTTTGAATTTTTTAAAATATATTTTATCGATTATACTACTACAGGTATCCCATTCTTTTCTCCCCTTTATTCCCCTCCACCCTGCAACACCCTCCCACCAGCATTCCTCCCCCTTAGTTCATGTCCATGGGTCATTCATATAAGTTCTTTGGCTTCTCCATTTCCTGTACTATTCTTAAAACCTCCCCCTGTCTATTTTGTACATACCAGTTATACTCCTTATTCCTTGCACCTTTTCCCCTATATTTCCCTCTCCTCTGCCCCACTAATAACCTTCCATGAGATCTCCATTTCTGTGATTCTGTTCCTGTTCCAGTTGTTTGTTTATTTTATCTTTGTTTTTGCATTTTAGGTTCAGGTGTTGATAGTTGTGAGTTTGTTGTCATTTTACTGTTCATAGTTTTGATCTTCTTCTTTTTCTTAGATAAATCCCTTTAACATTTCATATAATAAGGGCTTGGTGAGGATGAACTCTTTTAACTTGACCTTACATGGGAAGCACTTTCTCTGCCCTTCTATTCTAAATGATTACTTTGCTGGATAGAGTAATCTTGGATGTGGATCTTTGCCTTTCATGACTTTTAAAAAATATATATTTTATTGATTATGCCATTATAGTTGTCTCATTTCCCCCTTTTATTCCCCTCCTCCCTGCAACCTCCTCCCTCCTGCATTCCCCACACTTAGTTTAGAGCCATGGGTCATACATATAAGTTCTTTGGCTTCTACATTTCTTATACTATCCTTAATGTCCCACTGTCTATTTTGTACCTACCATTTATGCTTCTTATTCCCAGTACCTTTTCTCACATCCCCCCCTCCTCTACCCCCTCCCTGCTGATAACTGTCCTTATGATCTCTATTTCTGTGAATCTGTTCCTGTTCTAGTTGTTTGTTTAGGTCTTTTTTGTTTTTGTCTTTGCTCTTTTAGGTTTGGTTGCTGATAGTTATGAGTTTGTTGTCATTTTACTATTTGTATTTTTCTTCTCCTTTTTCTTAGATATGTCCCCTTAACATTTCATATAGTAATGGCTTGGTGATGATGAACTCCTTTAACTTGACCTTATCTGGGAAGCACTTTATCTGCTCTTCCTTTCTACATGATAGCTTTCCTGGATAGAGTAATCTTGGATGTAGGTCCTTGCCTTTGATGACCTGGAATACTTCTTTCCAGCCCTTTCTTGCCTGCAAGGTTTCTTTTGAGAAATCAGCTGATAGTCTTATCACTCCTTAGCACTCCTTTGTAGGTAACTGTCTCCTTTTCTCTTGCTGCTTTTAAGATTCTTTGTTTATTTTTAGAGAGAGGAAGGAAGGGAGGAGAAAAAGAGAGAGAGAAACACCAATGTGTGGTTGCCTCTCACTTGCCCCCTACTGGGGACCTGGCCCACCATAGGGCATGTGCCCTGACTGGGAATCGAACTGGCAACCCTTTGGTTCTCAGGCCAGAGTTCAAACCACTGAGCCACACCAGCCAGGGCTCCCTTCTTCTTTTTAATTTTGGGTAATATAATTATGATGTGCTTTGGTGTGTGCTTCCTTGGGTCCAACTTCTTTGGGACTCTAAGCTTCTTGGACTTCCTGGAAATCTGTTTCCTTTGCCAGATTGGGGAAGTTCTCCTTCATTATTTGTTCAAACAAGTTTTCAATTTCTTGTTCTTCCTCTTCTTCTTCTAGCACCCGCATGATTCGGATGTTGGAACATTTGAAGTTGTCCTGGAGATTCCTAAGCCCCTCCTCATTTTTAAAAATTATTTCTTCATTCTGTTCCAGTTGAATGTTTATTTCTTCCTTCTGCTCCAAAATCATTGATTTGAGTCCTGGTTTCCTTCCCTTCACTATTGGTTCCCTGTGTATTTTTCTTTATTTCACTTCACATAGCCTTCACTTTTTGCTCTATTTTGTGACTATACTCAATGATTTCTGTGAGCATCCTGATTACCTGTGTTTTGAACTCTGCATCTGATAGGTTGTCTACCTCCTCATTGTTTAGTTCTTTTTCTGAAGTTGTGATCTATTCTTTCATTTGGGCCATATTTCTTTTTTTTTTTCTTTTTCTTTTTCTTTTTTTTGAATAGATGTTATGTTGCAAGGGACAGTGCCTTAGGTATTCACCAGTACTGGGCAACCCACTTTGTTGTGTTGTGATACTGTATGTGGGGGAGGGGTCAGAGAGGGAACAATACTGCTTGCTCGGCTCTTGGCCAGCTTCAGTCACTTCCCCTACTACCCACAAGTAAATTGCACCCTTCTTGTGCTGCTTCCCAGGTGGGTGGGTTTGTGTACATTCTGGGATCATGTGGGTCTCTCCAACAAACTGTCCTGTGAGGCTGGACATTTATTCCATTGCTGCAACCCTCAGAGGTTCTTACAGCCAGAGGTTTTGAGGCTTTCTTTTCCTGTGCTGAAACCCTGGGTTGCATGGTCTGTCTCACTCTCCACTTGTTCCTCCCAGTTTATCCACACTCAAATGTGGGACTGCCTGGTCCTCCAGCTGCTTCCTTGCTGCACATCCTCTCCACCCTGACTTCCCATCTCTGCTCGCCTCCTACCAGTGTGGATGAATGTTTCTTCTTTAACTCCTTCATTGCTGGAGTTCTATACAACTCAGTTTTCTGGCAGTTCTGGATGGCTTTTGTTTTAAGTTCTTGTTGTTCTTCTTTTGGTTGTTCACGGAGTCAATGTGTATCAACCTACACCTCCATCTTGGCCAAAAGTCCTATTTTGCCTTAATTTTTAACAGATATTTGCAGAATAAAAGATTTTTTTGTTGACAGCATTTTTCTTCAGTTCTTTGTCCATGTCACTCCACTCCCTTCTGGCCTCCATTGTTTCTGGTGAGAAATTACTAATTTTATTGTAGTTTTCTTTTTTGCCAGAGTTTTCTCTTGCTGCTTTCTGTATTTTCTCTTTGCATTTGGCTTGTGTCTAGTTCTCTTTGCATTTGTCTTCAATGCTGTTTATTGTACCTCTTGGACTTGCAAATTAATTTTAAAATCAAATTTGGGGAATTTTCAAATATTTCTTCAAATAGTTTTTCCGCTTGCCTACCTCTTGTCTCCTTCTGGTATTCCCATTATACACATGTTGATGTGCAAAATGATGTCCCTCATTTCTCTGAGGCTTTGTTCATTTCTCTTCATTCGCCTTTCTTTTAAGATTATATAACCTACATAGATCTATGTTCAAGTTGACTGGTTATGTATTCTGCAAGCTTAAAATTATTGTTGAGGTCTCTGATGAGTTTTCCATAGATATGTGTGTGTGTGTGTGTGTATAAAATATATATAGACATGTATATAAATATATATAATATATAAATATATAAAGTATGTATGTTTAAATTGAGTTGAAATTCACATAACATAAAATTAACCATATTTCAGCGAACAGTTCAGTGGCCTGTAGTACATTCATAGTGTTGTGTAACCACCTCCTATATCTAGTTTTTCAACGTGTCCACCACCTTTAAAAGAAACCCTGCAATATTTAAGCAGTTGTTTCCCATTAACTCCATCCCACCAAACCTTTGGTGCAAGCATTGATCATTCTTCTGTCTGTATATATTTTACTTAAAAAAATAATATAATATATGAACTTTTGCATTTGGTTTCTTTTACTTAGCATAATATCTTTTAGGCTCATCCATATTGTACTATGTATTAGTACTTTACTCCTTTTGGTAGCCCCCAAATTTCACTTTATACATATACCACACAATTTTTATCCATTCATTCACCAACAGATATTTAGGTTGTTTCTACCTTTTGTCTATTTTTAGATTGTTTCTAACTTTGTCTATTGTGATTAGTGCTGCTACAAACATATGTGTATATGTTGGTTTGAGTACTTGTTTTCAATTGTTTTGGTTGCATATCTAGGGCTGTAGTTGCTTAGTTTGCTTAACTATGCTTTTCAACTCCAGAATTTCTACTTGGTTCTTTTATATGCTTTCTAATTTTTAAAAAATATTTTATTGATTTCTTTTTAGACAGAGGGGAGGGGAGGGAGAAAGCGAGGGAGAGAAACATCAATATGTGGTTTCCTCTCACAAGCCCCATACTGGGGACCTGGCCTACAACCCAGGCATGTGCCCCAACTGGAATCAAACTGGCAACCCTTTGGTTCATAGGCTGGTGCTCAGTCCACTGAGACACACCAGCAAGGGCTACTTTCTATTTTTAATTTGATGAGGTAATGGTCATCATACTGTTGCCCAACCAATGTGTGGTTTGGTTACTTGTCCCCAATAGGCAAGTTCCAGAGACAGTGGTTGGTGAGAAAGGAAAGAGGTCTTTATTCAAATGTTACACAATCTGGGAGAATGGAAGACTCGTGTCTTAAAGCCCATCCCCTCCTGGAAACCTAGAGGAAACCCTAGCCATCCTCAGTGAGACCAAAACCAAAGGCAGCCTCCAGAGTTCCTTCTCCCATTTAAAGTACCATCCCTTGGGAGCTGCAAGGCAACCAATGAGTGGTCATCCAAACACCTCTGCTTCTCTCACAGCCACTGTGAAGCCTCAGACTCCCTCCCCTAAACCCACATGTGGGCCAGCATTGCCATTGGCCACACGACTTTCAGGGCCACAAGGTCCCCCAAATGAACTGGCCAGTAGATTCAGGAGGTAGGTAGGTATGTGTCCCTTCTTTTACCTAGGCTTATAATATTTATATTAAAGCAAGCATCCGAGACAGTTCAGGTACTTTCCCAGCCCAAACTTTGCTGTCTGAGAGGGTCTGTCTACCCCTCTACCCTTCCAACCTCCCATTCCCACACAACTAATCCCTTCTTTCCCCCAGGCTAGCCTTAACAAGTTTCTTCAATATAGCACCTCCTTCTGTTACTATTCTAACTTCTATGGCACATGGCCTGCCTTCTCCTGGTCCCACCCCGAATCAGGTACCAGAATGGGGTAGGAGGGCTTTTCCCCATTTCCAGTTATCTTACTAGCTTTCCACATGCTTACTGAAAGACTTCCTTCTGCTACCATCTTGTCCAGGGATGGGGGATCTACTGCCAGGAGCAGGACACACCAGGGATGCAGTGTTCACAAGGCAGGAACTCGGTTACTAGGACACTATAGCCCTGCCTTGGGCAGTTTTCAGTCTCCTCCATGGTCCCTCCTATTCCTCTATGTTCTGGCCAGGCTGTTCTTAATACCTTTCTTTAATTCTTTTTTTTTCTTTAAAACATTATCTTATAAGACTTTCATATCTGACATTGCAGAATCATTCCCATTAACACTCTAGCTCCTGAATCACCTTCTACTTTGGTGGAGAATAACATGACTCAAATCCTCATCTTAATAAAAATATAAGCTGCTAAAGCAAAGGGTTTTTTTTCTTTTTTAATGCATTTTAAAGTACAGAGCTGAATTTTGAGCATATTAGATTTGAATGTGGTAGCAAGATAGGTTGATGCAATCATCTATAACATGGTGAGAAATACAGGCCTGGAAATCCAAGGCAAAGCTAGGGCTAGAGAAAACTTTGGAAATCAGGGAGAAGGTGAGCTCATACAGGAAATATGTGTGTACAGATCTTAGACAAGATAGACAAGGGCACAAATGGGTACATGAGCTGGCAGAAACTCTACCACACAAAAAATACCTTAACTTATTTCACAGAAGTTCTCCTCGTTAATCAATACTTTTCAAAATCACATTCTCTTCTGTTCTGTCCATTTAAGTTTCTCCCATCAAACTCTCCAGGGTGTTTTTTAAACTTCTGGAGTTCTTATCATTTCAAAGCATTTCTCTTTTCATATTCAGCATCAAACTCAGGTAAAGTCAGTTCCTCTCTGTTTGTCCTGCCTTCCAAGTCTGCTCTCCTCAAAGCAAGTGGAGGCCAACCAGTAACAACCCTGGGTAGCCTTGGTTACCCCACAATTTGAGGTGACTATTAATTGTTCTCAGAATATAAAATCCAGAGACTAAAATAGGTTGGTACATTGTTAGGGCTTTAGAATCTTCTCTCTAAATCTCCTATATCCTAGTCTTATACCAGAACTTAAAATCTGTATTATCCAGCACATACACAAAAACCATAGAATCCATACTTATGGTTGTAGAATCCTCAGGTTAGGGTGGAGAAGAAAATGTAATATTTTGGTTTTTTGGCACAACTAGTCATTTATGTTACCAACTCATGATACCTAAACCCAATTGCTTCTTTTACTGACTTTTTAAGTGTGCATTTGAAAAGCTCCTCATCCTTGCCTACTCGCCCATGCCACCACACTAAAAGCAACACACACTGCAAAGGGCTCTCCAAGTAGGCACCTTGGGGTCTCAATCTCAGCTCTGCCACTGTTAAATTGTGGGGTTGGGCAAGTTACCAGCTCTGAACCTCAGCTTGCCCATCTATAAAATGGAGATAACCCTATCTGTCTTTTGTAATACCTTATAAACCTCACAAATAACTTTGCATTATAGGGCCTAGAATACATATAGGCACTTCACAGTATTAGCTTTTTTTAGTTTCTAATTATGAAAAGTAGACTATTATAGCCTAAAAACTCATAATAAATCTACCTTTGTAAATTTGAGATTATGTGTTAAGCAAGGAAATAGAAATCTGCAATTACGAAAATAATAAGCAAAGTAGCCGTGTTCTTTTTTTTTCTTTTAATAATTCATCTGAGGATACTTTTTCTTTGCTTTTAGAAAAGAGAGGAAGAGAGGTAGGCAGAGGGAGAGAAACATTGATTGGTTGCCTTCTCCTATGCACTAGGGATAGAACCCACAACCTGGGTGTGTGCTCTGATCCAGAATCGAATCAGCAACATTTTGGTCTATGGGACAATGCTCCAATCCACTGAGCAACACTGGCCAGGGCTGTAACAGTGTTCTTGAACTGGTGGGATGACCGTAAATGATTAAGGTAGAAATTACCCGAATGGGCCTTGGACATGTTGGTTGGGGACTTTGAAATAGGGAAGTTTTTGGAGGCAGCAGATGGTAAAGTTGTATAAGAGACCCAGGGCCCAACTCAAAAGTCCAACCTACCCCACAGCCACTGTGTTTCCCTAGATAAAGGATGATATACCTAACTAGCACCTAGACCCAGCTCTGTGTCACACAAGAACAAATCTCTCCCTGGGCTCTGCTCAGGCCAGGCCAGAAGAACGTGGATGATGTTGAAACACCTCTTACTGACCTCTAAATCTAATAAAACTAATAGCTTTGTGCAAGTGTTTTAAGAGGACTTTGACCTTGTTTTCACTGCTTTGCTTATTGAAGTCAGCTCACTTTTGTTTGGTAGCCTCTGTATCTGTTTTCTGAGATGCTAAGAGGATTTATCGTATTTGTATCTATGGCAGTCTCTTAGCATTTGTGATCATCATGGCATGCAGACTGAAAAAGCCAGAAAGAACCAGAAGCTTTTCCACAGGTTTACAGAAGTGGGCCCCACAGCCGATCTAATGCCAGATCCAGTCCATGTTGAGAACAATGAGTTTTTCTCCATGACTGTTGGGCAGTGGATCATAGGAGCCTAGCTGCTCCATCAAATGGCCTCCCCTGGGACACTTGTGAGCAGTCATGATGGGGTAGAAAGTCCATTTGGTACAGCGACCTAAGGCAAGACTGGTAGTTAAGTGGTCTCCATAGTAGGCCTTGTAGTGGAGAGCAGTGAGCTGGATTATGGTGCAGCTGACCTTATACCAGGACCCTGTGCCAGTAGCGGCTACTCAGAGCATCCTGCCCCCCACACGGATCAGCGGTACTGCCTCTGGAGGTGTGGAGGATTGATAAGTAAGATCAACACTGTGAAACTGTGGGGTCACAGCACCTGGAGCCAAGCCTCTTTAATTCTTTAACCAGGGTTCTGCAGTTCTTTGTTTTTTTATCCTCAATGTAGGGCATGCTTATTGATTTTTAGGGAGAGGGGAAAGGAGGAAGAGAGAGGGAGAGAAACATTGATATGAGATAGGTGCTTGGATAGGTTGCCTCTCCTATGGGTTCTGACTGGGGACCTCTCATATGCTCCCCAGCCAGGACTGAACACACAACCTAGGCATGTGCCCTGAATGGGACTCCAACCCATGACCTTTCAGATTACTGGAGATACCCTAACCAAGTGAACCATACCAGTCATGGCTTCTTTAGTTCTTTGAATATATTTGTATTAGCTCATTAGGGTTGCTGTAACAAAGTACTGCAAACTGGATGGCCTAAACAGCAGCAATTCATTTTGCCATAGTTCTAGGTGCTAGAAGTCTAAGATCAAAGTATTAGTAGTATTGGTTTCTTCTGAGTTCCATGAGAGAAGGATCTGTTCCAGGCCTTTCTCCTTGACTTGTAGATAGCCATCTTTTCCCTGTGACCTCACATAGTTGTCCTACTGTGCATGTCTGTGTCCTAATTTCCTTTTCTTACAAGGACACCAGTCACTTTGGATTAGGCCACTATCGGACTTCATTTTACTTTAATCATCGCTGTAAAGATTTTATCTCCAAATATGGTCACATTTTGAGATACTGGGCATTGAAACTTTAACATGATTTTTTTTTGGGGGGTGGGTTGTCACAAATCATTCCATAAATGTAATGTCTGCTATGAGGCCTTTGTCTGCTAAAACCAAAATCTAACTGCACCAAAGGTAATTCTGTTACTTGCTTTTTTGTTTGCATATAGGTCCCATCTTTGGTTTTTTTGTTTGTTTGTTTTTTTGCACATTCCATAATTTTTGTTGAAAACTGGACATTTCAGATAACATATTCCAGCAATCTGGATACTGACCCCAACCCCTTGCCACCTGGCCCCAAGCTTGTTCTTGTCAGATTGTTTCTTTATTTGTACCGTGACTTGGCTGGATGAGTTAAGTGCAGTGCATTAGCTTTGGGCATGCTCACAGGTGGCAGTGGTATTAGCTGGGCTCTCTTTATCTCCTTCTGTGATCTTACTTTTAAGCTTCGGGCTGATCTGCCTTTATTGCTATTACTAGATATCAACTGTTTGCCCTCACTGCTGAATGCTATATTATTTTCAACAGCACCCTGGGGCATAAATTGCTCCACGGTCTGACCCAATGAAAGTTAAGCATTTTTATAATCTTTAGGGCCTGTCTTTAGAGCTTGTTCAGACCCAGGATGGTTCTAGTGTCTCTTTCAATGATCCCCCTTTGTTACATTTCTAACTTGTGTGTTGTTTTATTCATTGCTATCACAGAGGTCCCAGTGTCCTCTTAGTTGCTTATCACCAAATTTCTCCTTCTTGTTTTTTTTAAATAATGCCTTTATGCTTGAACTGCCTTGTCACTTTTCTAAATAAAATCTATCCCCTTAAGGATCATCACAGAGTATTCTATCCATATAGCATACTTCTACTCCATGAGGACACTCTGTGCCACTGTTCTGGAACCTGTGACCAGAACAGTACTCTGCTTTTCTCAGACTGACACCTGCTCTGCTATCAGACATAAAATATGAGCAGCAGCCCCTCATCTACCTGGGTTTCTATTTCTAGTGTAGAAGTTCTGCCCTATATTGGTAAGGGGTGAGGGTGATTGGGACCTGGAATTCCTAGCCTGCCCCCACTGTAGGGGAGTTTCTGCCGTAGAAGTGAGCACAGAGAGGGAGACTCAGACTTCTTGGCTGTCCTTGCCTGGAATAGTTTCTGCAACACAGAGCTGGGGCATGCAAATGCTGGTGGTCCTCCCCTCCCAGGAAGATATGTGTTCCCTGACCGGGAGGTAGGGTAGAGGGAGTCCCATCTTCTTGGCCTCGTTACCCATTTTAGTTGCACTGGTCACACTGAGCTGAGGGAGGAGTAGGAGTATTCCATGGCTGAAAAGGAATAGGCTATTTCTGTTGTTGCCAAGATTTAGTATATTCTCTTGAGTAAATATTTCTCCATTTGCTATATGACCTTAGAACTATTTCTGGAGACTTCAAGTGGTTGAACTTTTGTTTTTGTTAATATATAATTTTCTCTAAAGTTGACCTAAGAAACACCCAAACCTGTAAAAAAATTTTATGAGTTTATTTGAGCCAAGATATGCTGGGGAGCAAGATCTTAAATGCTCCCATGAATAACAGCTTTGTAGCTTCTTTTATGCATTTGAAATTAAAGAGAGGGACATAAGGAGGATTGAAGAAAGCAAAGTGGGGATTGGATTACAGGATGGTTAACAAGATTATGTGCTCTCTTGAGGGTTACTACCTACTTCGAGGGGTATTACTTCTAGTATTTCAAAGGTCTGTTAACAAGAACACCTCTTGTTAACAGACAAGACCTCTTATGCAAAGGTCTGATGGACAAAAACAGAGGACAGGGCAGGCTTAAAACATGTTACTAAAGAAGTTATAATGGGGCATGAATACCCCCCATGACCTGCCCAGTTGAGAATTTATGATCAGATCACTCTGTGAGGCTACTTTTCTTACAACCCCTTTTTCTCATCCATACTAGTTATGGCTCTTTTACTAAGGGTGGGTCCATGGAGCTCCTCCACTCACTTTCCAGAAGAGTTTCTCTATTTCATTTATTTTAAATACTCTCATGTTAGGTAGAAGTTCCTTTTTAAAAAATTTATTATTTTTTCAATCTTCACCTGAGAGCATGTTTATTGATTTTAGAGAGAGAGAAAGGCAGGGGGTAGGGAAGAGAGAGATTGGTGTAAGAAAGAAACATCGATTGGTTACCTCTCATATAACCCTTGACCAGGGATCAAACCCACAACCTAGGTATATGCCCTAAACAGGAATCAAAACCACAACATTTTGGTGTATGGGACTATGCTTCAACCAACTGAGCAACCCAGCCAAAGCAGAAGTTTCTTTTGATCACCACTTTCCCTCCACAGAAGTAATTCTTCAATTTTTTAGTGAGCAAACTTCCAAATCTTTCTTCTGTGCATATACACAGCTCTTTGTGGACATACAAACATTTTATAGTTGTACCTAATGTGTTCATTTACTTATTTTATAAATGGAGTCACGTTCTGTATTGTTATTCAAGAGCTAAGCTTGTTAATACAGAATGCATTAACATTAAATGCAGAAGTTCTGATTATTTTTCATTACTGCATGGTCTCACATTATGTGTTTGCTTCTGTTTCGACAGGTCCTTACTGAGGAAAGTTAAAGTACTTTAACTTTCCTCAGTTAGTTGAAAAATTCCTTCCAATTTTTCAGGAATACACAGAGTGCTGCATAGGGAATCTGCTTTGCGCCTCTGTGTCCCTCCCAACTGCAAGTGTTTTCCAGTGTGTACACCTCTAAGAACCTCAGAATGTGACTGTATTTGAAGACAGGGTCTTTAAAGAGGTAATCAAAGTAAAATGAGGTGGACCCTATTTCCATTTGATTAGTGTCCTTATTAGAAGAAGAGATTAGGACACAGACACACACAGAGGGGTGACCATGTGAGGACATAGGAGACAACCATCTACACACCGAGGAGAGAAGCCTCAGAAGAAACCAATCCTGCTGACACCTGGATATTGGGAGTTTCAGTCTCCAGAAATATGAGAGATGAAGTTTTTGTTGTTTTAGCCACCTAGTCTGTGGTACTTTGTTATGCAGCCAGAGCAAACTAACATACCCCTTAATGCTGCTGCTTGGAGAGTATGAATGTCTTATGGCCTGGCCCAATGTCTATGGGGCTGGGATATGTTCTGAATACCTCCCATTTACCCTGTTGCCAAATATTATGGGATGGCCAAACACACAATGCCTGGCACTGGACAGGTTGATGGACAGCACTTTGTTAGTCACATTTACCCCCAGCCTGGGAAAGGACCATGTGGAGGAGATGTCAGATGTAGGGTGAGCCAGCAGAGCTGTGGAAGACTGCCTTTGTAGCAACAAGAGGGTGAGGTGTTCCGTTGTTCCCACAGGAGGGTGTAATTCACTTGTTTATAATCCATAGGCCAGGAGAGAGGTGAAACCCATTTGGCAGAGAACCATGTGGGATGCAGCTGGTCTAGCAGGGTGGGGAACCTTCCTTGTGGTCTTGGTGGGGTACACCTGTTGAGAGCAGGATAACTCACAGATCTTTGGGGCTTGTTCAGGCTTTAAGATGTCAAGGCAGTACTTGAAATTTTAAGTCTTACAATACAGGATGTATTCTTGGCCAAGAGGAAGCCCTGGGTGTCTCAAGGCCATGGATGGACATGGGAATTCCTTTTACAGTGAAGTGGGGGTGAATACTGACCAGTGACAATGCATTCTACTCTAGGTTTGTGCCTTAAAAATAGCAATAGATACTTGCCAAAATGCACGCTCTGACAAAAGGCTGCACCAATTTATTCTCTTTTCAATAGTATGCTATCAAACAGAAAGTCAATCTGAGAAAGATAAAATGTTGTATCATAGATGTTTTAATTAATTTCCATGATTATTAGTAAAGATGAAAATATTTTTATATTATTAATAGGTCATTTGTATGATATAGAGCTGTTCATATCCTTTGTCTAATTACCCACTGGGTTGTTTGTCTATTTTTAAAAGTTGATTTAGAGAAGTTAAAGAAAATATGTATCTGATTATAAACCCTTTGTAGACATGTATATATATTCTCTCACCTTTTTACCTTGTTTATAGTCTTTTGTTGTATAGAAGTTTAAAATTTATATATATTCAGATTTATCATAGTCTTATCATTTCTGTGCTTTGTATCTTCTTTAAGGTCTTTTCTGCCCCAGCTTTATACACTGTACTTCTATACTTTTAAAGTATTTGTATATGTTTACACTTTTACTCTACAAGGAGTTTATTTTTGTACGATGTGTGATAAGGATCTAACTTTCCATTGTGACTGTTCTAGGAATCTCAGTTTCATTCCATTGTTTCATGTGTCCAACTAGGTGCCAGTATTTCACTGCTAGGCTGTGTGTAGTGTATCATGTAATGTATGCATGTTTAGTCATGTTTTCACATCTGGCAGGAACATTTTTTCCTTTATTTCTTCTTTTGAAAACTTTCTTGGTTTCCTTCTTGTATTTTATGTTTTATAATGAAATTTTGAATTGTTTTGTTAAGTTTAATAAAATATCTTTTATTAGACATGTGTGGGTTGTGGTCCCAGTCCCCAGTTGGCGCATGTATGAGAGGCAACTGATTAATGTTTCTCCCACATATCAATTATTCCCTCTCTCTCTTTCTCCCTTCCTTCCCTCTCTCTAAAAATAAATGAAATCTTTCAGCAAAAATTATTTTTAAAAAATTTAGAGAAGATGGCGGTGAGGTAGGTGGGAGCAGAGCCCACTTCTCCCTGTGCCCAGCTGGAACACCTAACCAATTTTCTGAAGAACACAGTGAGGAGCCAACCAAATCCCAGCTTATATGAAGTTTGGAAGCCAAAGATTGCAGAGGATGTTGAAAAATAGACAGTAAGGAGTTTGTGTAGGAATGGATAATTCGCTGGGAACTTCCTTGGTGCAGGAACCAAGGCTGCTGTGGTCCCTGGCCTGGCTCCTGGTGCCAGAACAGTGGCTGCTGCAGGAGCTTTGGAAGAGAGCTGGATCAGCAATTGTAACTTTGCAGCCCCTTCCCCTTCCAGAGCAGGGAATGAAGTCCCACACCAGGAGAGACCGGGATGCTTGAAGTTGCTGGGGGGAATAAAGATGCAGTGGGAGATGCACAGAGGCAGTGTTCCCCTGCTCGGACTGTGGTTGCTGGTTGGGACAGTACCAGAGAAATTGGGAAGCTGGGTGACACCTGGAAATGGAAGAAGAGGGGTACCACGATGGACCCTGACCCACATAGTCTCTGCGTGGATCAGAAAGTTGGGCTATGTGAAAAGCTGGGGGCTTGTTAAGAACAGCAGGCATAAATAAGAGGAATTTAGTTAAAAAAAAAAAAAAAAGGCTCAGCCACTGTTTAAGCAACTCCGGTGCTTCAGCAGGGCCAGCAAAGAGGAAGGAGGAGGGGCGCGATTTGCTCCAAATCAGGGCACCTCATGGACTGATCAAAGTAGGGCAGCAGTGGCTCAGAGGGGTAGGAGTCCCCAGAGAGACGTAATTTAATAGGGGAACTAAACTGCCCTGAAGGGATTTTATAAGTGCCTAGTGCCCAGGCCAGCAAAAAGGGAGGAGGGGTGTGAGTTGCTCCCAATCGGTGCACTCTTGGACTAATCAAAGGGTGGCACAACAAAGGTGTGTTAAATGTGTTGGCCTGGTGTATATGGACAGTGGGTGTTCACACAGTGATGTGAGGGCTTGGGCTGGAGGTTGGACACCTGAAAATATTGGAGCCCAGACTGAGCCCCTAACACAGAACCACAGGAAAGGAAGAAAAAAATGGAGCCCAGCCCCGCTCTACCTGCAATATCCAGGAAGATCAGCAGAACCTGCTGGGTGGGTTCAAAGTCAACAGGAGGCATCTTTTTTCTTCTTTCTTTCTTCCAAGTGTAAGACAATAAGACCTGGAGCTGTGAAAGTATCAAGATAGATCCAGAAGACTAATGCCAACAACTGAGACAAAATTCACTTTACTATCCTACAGAACTTGCATTTTATTTTTTACTTTTATTTTTTGTTACTATTATTATTTTTATTAATTTTATTTCTCTTCTATTTAGTTTTCTTAGTTTTGTTTGTTTGATTTCATCGTTTGACTGGATTTTTTTTGTTCTCCCTTTCATATTGCATTTTAATCTCTCTTCCTTCACTTCACTTGTATTCTTATAACACATTACTCTTGGTCTTTTACTTTTTATTCTTTTTATTCAGATCATATATTTCTTTTCATATTGTTGTTGTTCCCATTCCCACACAGCATCCTTCCCTGGTCTTGGTCCATTTCACTATCTTCCTGAGCTTTATTACCATTGTGGAACTTCATTCTCTCACACACTAGGCCAAGTTTCTATCCCTTACTCTCACTATATCTCATCATCTAACCTAGCATAAGTGCTCTGCTTTCTGGAGACACCTCTCATTCTTTTTCTGCTCTAACAAGAGTCTTACCACTTTTGTACCTTTTTAAAAAATTGGCTAGTTGGATGAAATATCACAGTTATTGCTGTACTTCTCCAAAGGATTTCCTATCTTTTCTCCATTTGTTGGTACTTTAAATCCCATAGAATACTCTACTGCTGTCATAATCCACTCTGCCTTTACCTTGCTCCAGATCACATACAAAATAAGGTGAGAGTTGTGAATACCAGTAAATCCGCTGGTGGAGAAAACCTTCCAACAAAGGAATCACCAATGGGTAAAACCCAAGTACAAGAGAGCCCACTCAAGTGGAAAAAAAGGGCAATCCTAGAGCATCTAGACTAGGAGATCAAAGAGACTGCACCATTGAGTGCCACAGAACTCCTACCATAGAAGTTCACCCTATGAAGACAGCTAGCAAAACAGAGCATCAAGAATCACAGAAATGAACAAAAAGAGTCACCCAAAGTGGGGAAACAAAGAAAGAACCTGCAATTGAAAGGAATGGAAGACTCTCCACTAAAAGAGCTAAATGAAATGGAGGTAAGCAAACTATCAGATACAGAATTCAAAAGAATGGTTATAACGATGCTCAAGGAACTCACAGGAAACTACAAAGCACTGAGTGAGAACTACATCAGCATGAAAAAGGAAATAGAAACAATAAACAACAATGAGGAAGGCATGAATAATGCAATTTCTGAAATAAAAACACACTAGAAGGAATTGCAAGCTGGGTGAGTAAAGCAGAGGACTGAATTAGTGAGCTGGAAGACAAGGAAGAAAGAAATACCCAGGCAGAGCACATGCAAGAAAAAGGACTAAAAAAAAATATGAAGATAGCCTAATAAAACTGGAAGACAACATGAAACATAAGAACATTTGAATCATAGGAATACCAGAAAGAGAAGAAAAAGGAAGGGATAGAAATCCTGTTTGAAAAAATAATGACAGAAAACTCCCCTAACCTGGAAAGGGGAAAAGCATTGCAAGTTAGGAAGCACAGAGGGTCCCAAACATGATGAACTCAAAGAGCCCTACTCCAAGACACATCATAATTAAAATGCCAAGTTTTAAAGACAAAAAGAGAACTTAAAAGCAGCAAGGGAAAAACAAGAAATAACATACAAAGGAGCTCCAATAAGGCTAGCAGCTGATTTCTCAGCAGAAAAAATACAACCCAGAGGGACTGACATAAAATATCCCATGTATGAAAAGGACCTACAACCAAGACTGCTCTATCCAGCAAGGCTTTCATTTAAAATAGAAGGTGAACTAAAGAGCCTAGATGAAGCCTAGATTCAAATCACTGATTTGCAATATAAAGAGGCAAAAACAACCATGCAGAACAACAAGAAGAAAAAAGAATTTAAAAAATGAGGATAATATTAACAGCCTCTGGGCCAACATTTATATCATGGTGGTGCCAGAGGAGAAGAGAAAGAGTAAGAAATTGGAAATCTGGAAAAAATAGTGAAAGAAGATTTTCCTAATTTGGTGAAGGACACAGACATGAAAACCCAGGAATTACAGAGAGTCTCAGCTATGATGGATGCAAAGAAGTTCACTCTAAGACACATCATAATTAAAAAACCAAAGGTTAAAGATAAAGAGAGACTCTTAAAAACAGAAAGAGGAAAGAAGTTAGTTACCAGATGGTTGCCAGATGAGAGGGGCCATGGAGAATGGGTGAAGAGGTGAGGGGATTAAAAAGTACAAGTAGGTAGTTACAAAATAGCCATGGGGATGTAAAGTACAGTATAGGAAATGGAGTAGCCAAAGAACTTATATGCGTGACCCAGGAAGATGAACAAGGGTGGGGGGATTGCCTGAGGGAATGGGGGGCACTGGGTGGAAGAGTCAAAGGGGGGAAAATTAGGACAATTGTAATAGCATAATAAATAAAATATAAATAAAAATTTATAGATTAAGTCACAAAGAATTGAAATTGTTTAAGAGCAGGATTTAGTATTATACTTTTTTAAAAAATAAGCAGTAGACATATCTACATGTACTTTTAAAAATTTTCAAGATAGTTTAGAATTTTTCTGTATTAACAGAGTAAATGTTTATAAGATTGGAGAAATCAGAGTTGGTGGGTAGGTTATGATAATAAGGGTAAACAAATTAATATTTTATGACAAACATTCTTTCTAAATTTTAGTGAATAAATACAAATTTCTGTAACAAACATTGTAACATTCCAACAAATACATCTTTGAGTTTATGGATTATCAACTTTGTAATTATAAATTGAATGGCATAGAATCATTCTACTCATAATTACTACACATTTGAAGAAGAATATAATTATACATAAGTTTAAAATTAAGAATCTTGTCTCTTTTGTCTGTTATTATTTGTTGATTTTTTGAGATCACCAAGTGAAATTATTCCTTAATTTTCCTTGTCTCAGTTACTTGCTAATTATCGGCCTTTAGCTAAAAGTAGAAGAATGACAATGATTCTTCATCACAAAGTTTCTCAATAAATACCTTTTAACTTATGACTTATGGATTCAATTATGATTTTAAATAAAAATAAATGAATCTAAATTTTGGAGGCTCTGTTTCTACAACAGAGTCACACTATGTGAAATCATTTATCCATTTACATAGGTCTTTTGTATGTTCAGTAGGCTATAATTTCTTTTTTCCCCAGGAATATTATTTATTCTTTTTTCAAAAAATATATTTTGTTGATTATGCTATTACAGTTGTCCCACTTTCCCCCTTTATTCCTCTCTGCCCTGTACAACCTCTCCCACCAGCATTCCCCCAACTTATTTCATGTCCATGGGTCATACATATAAGTTCTTTGACTTCTCCATTTCCTACACTATTCTTAACCTCCCCTTGTCTATTTTCTACTTACCATTTATGCTACTTATTCTCTGTACCTTTTCCCCTGTTTTCTCCCCCACCAACTTCCCTGCTGATAACCTCCATGTGATCTCCATTGCTGTGATTCTGTACCTGTTCTAGTTGTTTGCTTAGTTTGTTTTTGTTTTAGGTTCCATTGTTAATAACTGTGAGTTTGTTGTCATTTTACTGTTCGTATTTTTTATCTTTTTTTTCTTAGGTAAATCCTTTTAACATTTCATATACTAAGGGCTGGATGATGATGAATTCCTTTAACTTGACCTTATCTGGGAAGCACTTTATCTTCCCTTCCATTTTAAATGACAGCTTTTGCTGGCTAGAGCAATCTTGGATGTAGGTCCTTCCCTTTCATGACTTGGAATACTTCTTTCCAGCCCCTTCTTACCCACAAGGTTTCTTTTAAGAAATCAGCTGACCGTCTTATGGGAATTCCTTTGTAGGTAACTGTCTCCTTTTCTCTTGCTGCTTTTAAGATTCTCTCCTTATCTCTAATCTTGGGTAATGTAATTATGATGTGCCTTGTGTTCCTCCTTGGGTCCAACTTCTTTGAGACTCTCTGAGTTTCTTGGACTTCCTGGCAGTCTATTTCCTTTGCCAGATTGGGGGAGTTCTCCTTCATTATTCGTTCAAATAACTTTTCCACTTGTTGCTCTTCCTCTTCCTTTTCTGGCACCCCTATGATTTGGATGTTGGAATGTTTAAAGATGTCCTGGAGGTTCCTAAGCCTCTCCTCATTTTTCTGAATTCTTTT
>PVKM010013181.1:0-30640 GCA_004027735.1 Carollia perspicillata
TGTATATGTAGTAAAGTGCCAATTTCCTCATCAGAAAAAAATATGCTCTTGGGAGGAGCAAATTAGTTGGGGTCATGTATTTAATCTTCAAAAAAGAGTAACTGGCACAATGTGTGGCTATAGTAAATGCACACTAAATAGAAAATAATTGCATAATTGGTTCAGCAAAGAAGACAAAGCTTCCAAAATGCTTAAATATTGTTTAGCTTGCAAGAATTCAACACAGTTGCCAGTTGCAGGCACACATTCCATGTGCATCCATGCTTTGTAAGTGTAAGGATGTGTGTGTGTGTGTAAATTAAGGAATACATGGTCTGTGGGACAAACATTTCCTACATGCTTATGGTTATAAATTCTATATCTTTTCAGATTCTCAAGTGGGAAATTTAGAAGGTATTGCCTTCTTCCTCAACACCATATTTATAATATATAAGACCTTGGGGAATATGTATTTCAGTTGGATGCCTCACATGGTATTTGCTAATGGTAGCTCCTTATGCTGTCTTGGTTGATGCCATTTCTCTGTAAAGAATGTTGTTTTTTGTGTGTGAAATGCCAATGATTTCAGCTATTAACAATTTATTGCTTTTAGTTATTAGTTGGGTCTTCTTTCTTAATATCTTTGTTGGTCAGATCTTTATTCCTGTCATAGCCTTATTCAGATTCTCCACGTACATCTTATGAAGTAATTAAAAAAAACCCTTAGGCCCTGACTGGTGTGGCTCAGTGGATAGAGTGCCCACCTGCAAATCAAATAAAAAACCCTTAGTATTCAGGCAAATGAAAAAAAAAAAGACATTCAATTTTCAGAAAGTAAGGGGAAGGTTTTAATGTCTCGATAAAGGAGACTTTGTCCTTAGCTGGAGACTGACCTGTCCTGGTGTAATCATTGCTGGAGGGAAGGGCCGGACTCTCATGCCACATATACTCCATTTATTCTTACCAGGTTGGTTCTGACAGATATTTGACCACAAGTGTCTTTATAGCATATCCGAAAGGCATATATAGAGGATTATTTAATAACATCTGGAAGCCCAGCCAAAAGAGATGATATGGAAAATAAAGCAAACCAAGGGAGCACAACAAGCCTGGGATGTGGCATCCAAGACCCTAATTAGGAGTGGGTGACGGTGCTTCTAGCCCAACTATGGGGAAAAGGATTAGGAAAAGTAAGTTAGGGAAACAGACCACCCAAGCTGAGATGTGTTTATTCTTGTTTTATAATTTCAAGTGTAATGAAAATCTATATTCTCAGGAGAACATCAGCTCCTTTGTGTAAGGCAACAAATAGCAGGTCAGATGGGTTGTATAAAACACAATAGCAATGACCTGACTTTGTGCCAAAGCTCACAGCATGGGAATGCCACCTCTCTGGCTCCGCAGCATGTGATCGAGGGGCAGAGCCGAAGACCAGCGAGCCTGGGGGAGGCACCTCCTGGAGTCTGTCTTTTGGGCCTCACTGATCAAAGTAGCCTGGCCATCCTTTTAAGTCATGGATGAGATGAAAAGGGCTGGAGTTCAGGCCGAGGCAAACATGGCTCTGTTGGGAAGACTTTCACTGGCAACTTAAGGAATAGCAATTCCTCCGGTATTCAGTGTGCAGGTGAAGATAAAGAGGCAACATCCTCTGTGCACGGAGCCATATGCAAGAATTTTCTCAGTGGCGCTGTAGCAACAAAAACACGGGGACTAAGTTAAATTTCCATCAAGAGGAGACTGGACAAATGAATTGCACTGCATCTGTGCAATGAAATAATAGACAGTGGTGACAAAGGACTAAACTGGAGCTGAAGTATTAACATGGATGATTTTCAACTACACAATAGAGAGCAAAGAGCAACCTGAAGAAAATACGTGATATAAGACCATTTACCTAACGTTCAAGAAAGTGTAAAACACTACTATATCTTGTGTTTGGAGAGATACACACATAGTAAGATGTTTAAAAACGCACAGGAACAATAAAACCCAAATTTAGTTTAGTGGTTATCTTTGAGTGGATGGGGAGGGCGATAGTAACAGAGTGGGGAACACATAAGATATCAGTTGTATTGATGTTTTGTTTTTTCGGGTGGGCAGTAGAAACACAAATGCTTTGTTATATTACTCTTCATCCACTTTTTTTGTAAGTCGGAAATATTTCATGGTAACTTATTTACCTCCTTCCTATGCACACAGGACATACTGAGAATCAGGAGGGGAGCTGTGCTCAGGAAGGAAATAGGCATCGGAGAGTTACAGGGAGAGAAAACGTGATGCTGTGTCTTACGAAAGTAGGTGCTTAATGTATAGTTGCTGAATTAATGAAGGCTGGGAAGGAAATAAAACAGAATCAGAAGGTAATAGAGAAGGTGAATGAAATGAAAGGAGCCTGGGGAGAAGAAAGTGTGCAGCCAGTGATGTGTGGGAAGTAGCAGCACGTGCAATGAAGCAAAGCAGGAACATCGGCGAGTTGGATGGATGCTGAGACACTGCTGTGAAAAGCAGCCAAACGCCCTGCTGCCTCAGCTCCTGAGGTTGGAAAGAGCTTCACTCTGTTGGGAATTCCTGCTACCAGGAGGTCATCCGATAGCTGCTGCCCAACACAATGCCTGAAGTGCTTTCGTAAGGAATTACTCTTGCAAAGAAAAAGAGAGAGAACATACCATTGGGTTTGTCTCTACAAGTAAGTAATCAAAAGGTGGTGATCAGCATTATGATTAATGATCTGCTAAATATTAATGACTGGCACATGATGGGCTTTGGGGAGTCACACCATATGTCTTCATTATTATTATTCCTTTGCTTGAGTGATTTATTCTTCTGGACTCGGAGAACACAAGTTGGGCTTTTAGAGTTAGCAGGCAGGAAAATGTTAATTTTTTACCCTCTTAATACCAGTTACTCAACAAAGCCCATTGTGCTCTGAACTCCTTTGATGTTGCTCAGTAGACGTTGGGAACATAACAGACAAATTCGTTTTTAACTGTTCACCGAGGGCTTTGTGATTATCATCTTGTTGTTGTTCTAACCATGTGGACCGACCTTTGCTGAACAATGTCGAGTTAATCAGGCGGAACAGAGCCTAGCTCTCTCCATTCCTTTTGTCAGGATGAAGTGAGCCCTGGACTCGAAGCATGTGGAATTCTGTGTTGACATTTGTTATTTTATTTCATTTTAAAATTGACTTTAATTTGCCTTCATTCTCCTCCCTTGCTTTGAGCCCCCATGGCTCAAACTATTAAAGGTAGTTTCGAGGAAGAAGATGCAAAATAGCAAGAAATACTTTTGCTTGTTAATGGCCCAGGCTCTTTTGCTTTCTAGGTTAACAGGACCGTTTGGGGGAAAGGAAGTTCTGTCTTCCTAAAGACGTTGTTTAGCTTTGCATCCAGATCTGTTTCCAGCCACTCTGACTCGTCGGTTCCAGATTGAGGCCCCCCGAACAGGTTTTATGTCCTGCTGGAATGCAAGGTTATTTTAGGAAATCCCTGTTGAATTGAGAAAAAGCATGTGGTGACCAAACCAGGTGTCCCAGATTTTCCAGGATGGTCCCAATTTATATAGTTTGAGGTTTTTCAATAAAGGCACTTTATTTTGTTTCAACATATATATAAAGGGTATATATATATATTGTATATGTGAAATACACACACATGACTTGTGGGTTTATTTGCATGAAGACTTCTTTAAAATCTTGTGGCTTTAGAACATGTGATCTTCAGAACAAGTATTGTGGAAATAGCTAACTAGCTGAGTGACCTTGAACAAGTCACTTCCTGCCTCTGGGTCTCCTCCATTCTCCAATGCCCTGGCACACAGTAGGATCTCAGTAATGAAATGCCAGGGCCTTTCAGAATTCTCTCTTGGCTTTGTTCTTTCTTCTCCCTGTGTGTGGATATTCCATGGAGTTGTCCTCTGTACTTGCCCCAACCATATATTGGATGGCACTTCATTGCTTTCTTGTGTCTCGTCTGCAAGAGACTTGAGGGCTGGGATGGGTCTTTACATTTGTTATCTCCATTGTTTAGTGCAGTGCCAGGCAGGTACACCACAGAAAAAAAAAAAAAAGAAACATACCACATAGATAAAAATGGTGAGATAATGTGTGATATGTTATCCTGTATATGTTTTTTATATTTTTCCTTTTCAAAGTCATGAATAGGTATTACTTAAAGGATCAGAAAAACAGAACTATAAATGGTATTTTTTTTCCCTTCGAGCACTCAGGATCAGAGAGGATCCCAGGAGCGTGTTGAACAGATTTCCACAACAAAGCCTATTGCAGCATCCTCTGCGTCAGTGTCTGACATGTGGGAGCAGCTGACTCTTCCTCAAGCTCTGCCACAAGCCAGGCCACATGGCTGGCAGAGTTAAGGACTGAGTCTACTGTGGGTGGCTCCCTTCGAGGGACTGATTTGAGCTGTGTCATGGTAGTGAAGCACAAACCGCCACGCGCATTGCCTGTTTCATGTACTGATATCCCAGCAGCTAGAAGGCACCAGGGATCCTTGACCCCAGCCTGTGCCTTTACTGGGGGCCGAGCTGAGCAATGGGGCAGACCTTGGGCTAGGTGTGAAGATGAGTCCAAGGAGCCAGGAGATAGTTTCTGCTCACTGGCGGCTGATCTAGTTGGACTAGTAACTTGTGTGCATTGGAAGCTATCCCACATCACAAGGCAGTATTTAAGCTTGAAATTAATTGTAGAGAAGACCAAAGGGTTATGGGAGCTTCTAGAAGGGATTGAGAGTGAAAGGCTATGAAAAAATGTGGTGTTTTGAGATGGGATTTGGAATGACTCCAGCAGTGAAGAGCTCCTCCAGGGAAGCAAGAGCTCGCCGAACGGTGTGGGAGTGGGAATAAGGTCGGCCCCTGTGTTTAGCGTGAGGGGATGGCAGGGAAGTGAGTGACGGGTAGGAACAGGGAAGAAAATGTGCAGTCTAGGAATGGAAGGTGCTAAGTTGGAGAGACTGGAAAATCAGAATGGAGAGCTGGGGATGGGTCAGTCTGGGAAGGCTATGAGTCTAGGAGAAAGGTTTCTTCTTGAACTGGGAGGTGTGGGAGCCATCGTGGGACTCTCAGCATGGTAGCTGATGTGATGTAACCGCCCAGAGCCACAGATTCTTGCCACAGATTGCAATGCAGCATAAAGATGGCTAAGAGCGTGGGCTCTGGGTGGTGTTGTCTTGGTTGATTCCTGGTTCAAAACTGTGTTACCTGTTTGAAACTCAGTTCCCCATTTGCAAAATGGGGATGAGGATAGGCCGATCTCACAGAATTGCTCTGAGGATAAAGGAAATAACTCACCTAAAATATTTAACACAATGCCTGGCATATTGTGTGGGAGCCTAATAAATAACTGGTATGTGCAAATTCATATAAATACTCATTTCATCAATATGGTAAAATATAATGAAATACTAAAAACAACAAGAAATTATTTTATTAAGGGTGAGCTTGAGAATACTTCAGGCAGATTTCTGTTGGAAAACCCCATTCTGGTCTCACATTTTGGCTCTTCTTACCATCACTTAGCTTTTGTGAAATATTTTTGTTGGCAGGTTACTCAACTGTAATTTTTGTTCGTTATCCCCCTACGCTTGGTGAGGAAGATTAGTTTGTTTATCTTATATTGCAGAAGACACATATAGATAGAAACACAATGGCATTTAATTACAACATCTCTTCCGTTAGCATTTACCAGTTATCGGCCAGAGCTTCTCTGGGGGAAACCAAAGTATAGGAATGATGGTGGTCTTGTCATTTTATACCATGAAGAAGAAGGTTGTGAAAAATTTGAAGGGATCAGAACTTATTCTCAGCCAGACTTAAGACCCAGTCCTGGAAGAAGATTAGGAATGTCCAGGATTACTCAAACAGGAGGGGCAAATCAAATCAAATACCTCACACTCTTTAGAATATTACTTATTCTTTTGGATGTTGTGTCTTAAATTATCCCTAATTAAAATGTAACTACTTTCAGAAGGGATACTATTTTCATGCCAGTATCAGTGGAGTTCTTAGTGGAGAATTATATTCCAAGCCAAAGAACAACATTCCCAAGCTCGGCTGCCACTCTGAAATTCACAGGCGCTGGACAGACGTGACTCTCTTTAACTGATAACAATGGTGAGCTGAGAAGGTCCCTTGGGGGATATGATTCATGGTGAGTCAGGTGCGTGTGGAGGCTTGATCCAGCCCCATTGTCTTCTGTCCATAGGTCTTTAACAGGCTCCAGATGGAAGAGCAGTGGAATTGTGTGATGTGGATGTGATGGAAGGAAAGGCATTCGACATCATCGTTCTTTCACCAGGCCTGGCAGCATCGGTTACCATGGCAATAACTGGCTCTGGGTCCACGTGTGCTGGCTAACCAGACAGACAATGATGGCAGTTTTCACATGGGCTGGGATGTGGGTTTGTTAATTGATCTGTGGGTCCTAGGGAAGAAAGTGTGGAAGAGGGGCTCAGAGAAGAAGAAGGAGGGCATCATCACAAGCTTTGTGACCATCACTGTTTGACTCAGGGCATAGCCTTAACATGAGCTGCCTCCCAGGTACCAGGTCCTTCCCATACATGATGACTAATCCTTTCCAGAGATGGGCTGAATGTCTATAGTGAGCTTCAAACCCTCACGGGCAGAACTGCTCTCCTGTGTTCTCTTCCCTACCCCACGCTGCCCTCCTTGCAGGGAGAGAGATCCTTTGTGGGAGAAAACAATGACTCCCTCTCCTTTTACTTCTAGAAACATGTACCCCAGTGTTGGGCTTTCCATGTTGGCTTTAATTCTCCTGCAGGTTCTATCCACATAGGGGCTTCTGGCAGCAGTAAGATTTTATCCTATCAGATTCGTTGTTCCACTTGATAAAAAAAGCTTCTATTTTTTAATAGTTCCAGCAGAAGCCCAGGGCTCAATGTTCATGGGTTCAAAGAGAGTCAGTCAGTGTGGTCAGGGGTCGACAGTGCTGTTAGCATCGGGGGCCACTCCAAACTCCAGCAGCTCCACTCATACCCACTCAGTGGAGACAGGGTTGGGAGGAATGGCAAACCTGAATGTGCTTTTGTTACCTAGAGGAAGAATAATAGTTGCCAGATACCATAGATGCCCACTACTCTCACCTGGAGTGAGGATGGGTCTGGGAGGGGACAGAGCTTTTATTTTGGGAGTTGTGTCCCAGGGCTTAGTAATCGTATCTGGCTCTCAGACAGCAAGTTGCACTTCCAATCCAGAAATGTAACCGCTGAAGTTTTACTCAACTGCAGAGATGAGGTATCGCAGGAGAGGTGTTGGTTTGGCCATTTCTAGGGGCCTTGCTTCTTGTGATAACTATCGTGATCTTGGCTGTACTTTTCCATTTTCTGGCCACGATAGGGCACCAGGCCAAGCGTGTCTCAGACAAATATCTGTATTGTTTGTGGTGTGATTGTGACTTCCTGTCTTCCAGTTTAGTTTTCTGCCTTGCTTTTCACTGTCTGGGTCATTTGATATTACATCTGGTGCTTCCTGTTTTTTTTTAAGTCTCTGACTCGAGTCATCCGACTATAGAAACCAGAGGTCAACTTCTTCCTTTAAGTGCGCTGCCTTTAGTCACTTGTTTTGGTGTACTAAATGAGATTTGCGTAAGGAAAGCTGTCAGGTGTCTGCTGGTTTTCTCAGCTTCACGCACTTCCTTATTTACGAGCTTTTGTTTTTCAGACATTGGGACTTTCTTGCCCTTGAGCAGACATGGTGGTGGTGGTAGTGGGCTGGGTGGGGGGGGGAGGTTGGTGGTGGTGACTACCCCACCCTGGCCAATTCCACAGTGGTTCTGTCTCCCTGAACTAGAGCTCCCAAGCCCTGTGGGTCTGGCTCTTTGAAGGAAGCCTCTGCAGGCATGAGCAGAGTAGAGCTCCTCCTGATGCCCCTTTCTGTCTTCTTTCCCCATTCTGGGGTTCACTGGGCTCCCATTTTCTCTCCACTTCAAAGGGGTTAGCTGTGATGAAACGCCTCTAGTTAGGCCGGCAAAAAAATCTACTGAAAGCAGATTTCCTTATTTTTGCCAAAGATGAGAAATGTTTTAGTCACTAAAATTTTCACTTCATTTAACCTTTCTTTCCACAAAATGGCCTTTATGTCAAGAAATAGAATATGTATGATGTCACCTACACAGCTCTCTGGATCTCTGGGGAGAGGTGCTCTTCCGACCCAAGCCATACCAGACTTACCTTATTTCTTTTTTGGTCAACATAGAGGAATGGATTCAGGGAATTTCCTAAAGTGATGTGGAGAGAGGATATTTAATTCTTCCCTGAGACAATGGCAGTTTTTAGGGGTTGGGGCAAAGTCTATAAAAACATTGAAACAAGCCCTTGAGGTTTGACATCCCGCCCTTTCTCTGCACGAAGCCTTTGCCGAACAAGGGAACAGCTTGTCCGGGCAGTTGTGAAGTCTCGGAAGGCCGTCGTGGCCAGTTCTGCTGTGTCTCCTGAGGCTGGAGTTGGAGTTCATGAAGGCTCAATTCCCAGAAAGAAGGGCTGCTCGGGGCATAAGGGATGGAGGTGAAATCTCTCCCCTTATACTAACTTAGCTCAGGCTCAGGGACCACAGCAACTGGGAAGATGTCTGTCCTCTGGTGCTTCAGCCAATGTTGGCGCAAGAGTGAGGAAAACCCCTCCTGTCTCTGCTCCCTTCCCTGCCTCTTCTCCGGGTGACAGTGGAGTGGCATGTTGGAAGTCTGTCCATCCGGGCAATTCTGCGTGAGTGAGATGTACCTGCTTAACAACCTGATGAACTCCGACCTGTATATTTCTCCATCAAACCCAAGTGCTTCCATGAACTCACTGGATGAGAGGCAATACTGCTAAGTGTCATGCCTTAAAACAAGAAAAACCCAGCAAAATCCCAAACCAAAACAACGCTTATTTCTCTGTAATGCCTTCAATGACCTCATTTCTTCTCTGAAGCCACTGCATAGAGTCATTTCTTCTCTGAAGCCACTGTCACTGGTGGTGGGGAGAGTTCAGATGGAGAGGGAAGGGCTTCCGAGCCCAGGCTGGGCTGGGAGTGCTTGGGTTCCAGTTTTGGCTGACCAATTAACAAAACCAAACAATAAAAACATCCTTTCACTCAGAAACACTAAAGACTGTAATGTGACTGAAGTTGCTAGGGAAGCCATTGAAAGCAGAAGAGGCCATTGCAAAGTCATGACCACCACTAGGAGGGAGCAGGCAGACACCCAGGGCGGAGCAGGGGCTCTCTCAGCTCCCTGACTCCTGCTCCCACCTGTCCCTGCAGCGCTGGTGGGAGTCAACCAGGGGAAACTCCTCCACTGAGCAGTTTCCTCGGTGCCTGTGAGGATGATAGTAGCTAACCACAGGCTGGACTCTGCCTCTGTGGCCTCCCTGTTACTTCCATCTTCCCCCTCCCCAACCCCCACACCAGGTCTGATCCCATCCCCGTTGAGAAGGTCACCTGAGAAATACTGCATTTTGTGGTGTATGATGCACACTGTTTGGCCCAAATTTGTGAGGGAAAAATATGAATGTGCATTATACATGGGTAGTACCTGAAATACCTTGGATCTGTTCTTATGTTTTATAATTATTTGTTACATACAATTTCTTGTACCATAATATGTTCAAAAATAAATGCTAAAATTTCTTTATAATACAAAAAAACAAAACAAAACAAAACCCAAGTATCTAAATATAAATAAATAAATAATTGAATTTAAAAAATGAAACGAAAGATTTTTTTCCTGAAAGTTTGGGTGAAAAATGTGGTTGTGTATTATATATGGCGAAATACGTACCCCTGTGTCTAAGAAGTCTTGTGTTCTGGGAGTTCTGCTGAACCCTCTCTATTGGGAACCTATAGCACAGCAGAGTAGTTAAGGGCATAAGGACCCAAAGCCTTGGGTTCAAATCTTGGCTCGGCCATTCTTACTTACTGAATAACCTCAGGTTAGGTAGTTAATACCTTGAAGTCCCACTTGATTTATGAAACATGTGTTTTGTACGGATTTCTAAGAGTGCTTTGTACAGTGCCTAGCAAGTACTCAATATAAGAAACCTATTATTAACATCCTGCCAGATAAATACAGTCCAATGATTCCAATCTTCTGTGAAATTCCGCTAACTGCCACTTTTGAGTGTTAGGAGAGTCACAGGTGCTATGATTTTTAAGCACCTTCCCTTTCAAGAATATATGTGTATCTAACTTAGTATTATGGCGGAGTCTCCAGAACGAGACAGACCTGACTTTGTGTTCTAGTTTCCCCATTGTGTGAGTTCATTACTCTTGAGTCTGTTTTCTCATCCGAAAGCTGGGCCCAAGAGCAGCTCCTCCACACTGTATTTTATTTATGAGACTTGTGGGAAAAGGGCTCAATTAATGGTCATCCTGATTCCCTCTTACTAAGTACCTGTTATGTGCTCAGTGTTTTCACACCTGAGTTCTCATTTTGTCAACAATAATCTTGTGGCGAGGTAGGTCTGTTATTATTTTCTGTGTATGTATAAGGCAAAACTGATGCTCAGAGAGGCTAAGTAACTTGTCTGAGATCACACAGCTAGTAAGTGGCACAACCTGGGTCCTGGGCACATTGCTTCTCATCTGAGCTCTATACAACGCACATTTCACCCCAACTCTGGGGACACTTTCTTTTTGTTTTTTGGCATTCCCAGGATTCATTCTTCCCCGGGTGTGCGGCTCTCTCCTCAGCCAGGATGTTCAGAGGCCTCTTGCCCTCACCTCTGTCACCTCTGCTTCTTTCCAAGCTTGTCTTCCCCTACCAGCCTCAGGCATCCTTGGGGCTAGAGGCTGGGTCAGTCCCTACTTTCTCAGTGCTAATGGCTTGCCTAGCCCACAGCAGACCTTCCTCTTCTCTGTGTAAAATTATTGATGAATGTGAGGTGATGACAGTGGGGTTTTCAAGGTACAAGCCCATCCCATGCTGTCTGCCAGCCTGCATCTCTGTGTTATCTGGCGCCGACGAGCTGCCTGAGATGTCACAACTGTGTCTGTGGACTGTGGATTCCACTTCCCCTGAGTCGCCAGCACTCTGTGTCCTCTTAGCTTATCTGTCTCTCACTGGCAGGATGATGTCCAGCGCCTGGAATGGGGTGTGTCCCCTCCTGCCCCCGACATGCATGCTCCTTGTGTGGTACTAACTCACTCAGGTTCCAGGCTACACCAGTTTCCCAGGACTCTGGGCCTGGGCCCCTACTGCTGACCACAGCCACAGGCAAACTTCCAAACATACCTGCATTTGTTCATTCATTCACTTATTCATCTGTTCAATCCCCCATATATTCCCCCACTGATCTAGGTCCTGTAGGTATCAAATAAATAAGGAATTCACAATTAAGGGTAGGGTTTCTCAAACTTGGATTTGCCTTAGAATCACCTAGAACTGCTTTTACAAATACAGATTCCTAGACCCCACCTGAGCCCTACAGAGGCAGAATCACTAGGAGTAGTTTTGTAGGAGTCTGTGTATTAAGGTGCTCTCAGCATGACTGAGGCACAGCCAGTCTGGAGAACCTTGGGTTTGGGGATTTGTGACGTAGCAAATGCCCTGACGAGGCACAAAAACCGACACGGGGCTGCTGGAGGGAAATGTTGCCCTGTCCCATCTCTCATTCTTTGTATTTGGGCTTGAGGGCCTCCCATTGTCCTGCAGCACTTACTGCTTCTTGGGACCCTTGTACATAAAACCCTTGCCGAACACCTTGCCCCTGGGGAACAGGACTATGTCTGTTGTCCTCACTGCTGTGGCCCAGTGCTTACTTATATCAGGGCCTTCTCTCCAATAGGGCCCAGTAAACACCTATGAATGAAAGACAGAGTGAATGAATGCATTCCTGCTTCCCTGTAGGTGAGTGATGGACCCATCAGCTCGTTGTTTCTGTGCTACTGTGAGCGTATCTGTGCCTGGAAATCGGGAGGGAGAGCACTGTGCTGAGACAAGAGGCCCCTCAGCTCTGTCACTCAGCAGGCCTCTGTCCAGGCCGGCCTCTGAGGAGAAGGCTGGCTCCAATCTGAGTCTGTGATCCTGCCAGGACAAAGGAGAGTGCGGGGACCAGAGTGTGCCTAGCCCTCTGGAAAGTATGGAGTTTGCTGGAGAGATTGGTCTGGGCTGAGCTTTTGAGCAAGTGAGAGGCTGGCACGGGGTAGTCATTAAAATAGCAGTTGACCTCCTGGCAGCTGGAAGGAGGCCCCGTAGACCTCAGTCCTCCCCAGCCAGCCCCCTGGGACCCTCAGAGAGATGCCCATCCATCACTGTGGTCCCCTGAGAGGGCTGCGAGCGTTTTCTGTGAGTCAGTTATGGGGCTCTGTTTTCAGCACAGATCTTGTCAAATTCAAGCTGTCAACTGCACAGATCCTGAAAGCCTGTCACAGATCCCTGGGGACATGCATGGGGCAGGTGACCTTGAGGGGGCTCTGCTGAGTGTGGGACTGTGGTGATAAGAGGGACAAATGAGAAGAAGCCACCTGGGCCAATGGCCCATTGTGCTAGTCCACACCTCCCCTCCCCCCTCCCCCAGTGTTTGTCCTTGAGGGATGTCAGGCAGCTGAACTGAATCTGGTTCCCCTCTTTGCCCTCGGCTGCCTCTCTCCCCTTGTGGCACCACTCACAGGGAACACGAAGGGAGGCAGTACACAGAGCAGGTTATGGACACTGGCCGGCTCTGCCACCTGGAAGCTGTGACTGTGAGCAAGTCACTTTATCTCTCTGAATCTGTTTCCTCAGGTTGTGGTGAAGATTACACTGCTAATCACAGTCCTGGCTTATAGTAATTGCTGAGTGATTACCAGCTGAGTGGCTATTCTTAGCATTTTTATAGAAGCACAAAGCAGCTTGGATTCCTTGCTGATGTTCCCTCATTTCAGCAGCATTTTAACTCTGCCTGGCCTTAGAACATCCTGGTGCACATCTAAAGATGAGTAAATGGAGGCTGAGCTGGGATTGGAGGCCAGGTCTCCCGTCTTGGTGATCAGAGGGTCTGATGGGAGCCAGAGAGTCCTGCCAGCCTTGTGTGGACATAGCCACCCTGGCTTTCTGCAGAGGGGCACATGCTGGGCTTGGGGTGGGCCTGTCTCCTGTCCTGCAGTGAAGGGCACGATCTGATCTGATTGGTGGGTTCTCCTCAGGCAACGTCTAGGGCTGGGACTATTTCACCTGGGGTCACAGGGAGCTCTAGATCTGGGCCACAAGTTGAAAGGTAAAATCACATTAGATAATAGGAACCACCGGAACAGGCTGTGAAATATAAAGGCCAAGAGTAGACATGAACTTTGATGAATCTGGAGGCTGGGGAGGTGGGAGGAGGAGCAAGGAGACCCAGGAAAAGGAAAGCTTCCCAAGACGAGGCTCCGCATGTACCGATGTCTGTGAGGAAGTCTTTTTGGATCTCTTGCAATGGCCTGTTTAAAGGACCCAGAAGGTTCTGAGAAGAGTCCTCTGGGCAAAGCCAGAGTCCCCTTACCTTGCACCTGAGTTGAGTATTGGCTGCAGCACTCATCCAAACTCACCGCCTCAGGAAGAAACTTTTCTAGTTGAAGGATTCTGGATAGGAATGGCAGGACTTTCAGACCCACTGGCTGGCTCTTCACCAGCATTTACGAAGCATCTGTCAGGGAAGGGTGAGTTCAAAAAAGTTGCAGGAAAAGAGCCACAGGTCTGGCTCCTCCACTTCATTGGAGGGTCCCTACCTCTTTCCAAGTTAACAAACTTGCAAGTGTCCCTCAGAAGGGCTGTTGTCCATTGATTGTCCCCTGAGATCAGACAGGGCAGGTAGGGGAAGGGAAATGAGAGCCAGGCTGTAACCCAGGGTGCCCTTGAATTGTGGGCAATGGCAACTGCCACCCAGGAGAAAAGGTAGTGGGTGGAGGGGAAAAGGGAGAGGCTAGTGGTGGCCCAGAAGTCAGCTGGGCTGTCATGAGTTATTCAAGGGCACCGCCCACCTGCACAATTACTCAAAGGCACAAGCTGCATTTCCTACTGGCCCTTTAAGAAAGACACGTGCCTTGCGAAATGTCAGGGCAGAGTGGAAACCCGGAGTGCGTGACCAGATAGATGCCACTCCCTCCTTGCCTGTGGTCATACAATCTCCAGTTTAGGCCTGACAGTGATGCGGCAGCTTGTTTGTTCGGGTGCCCCAGGTTACCCCAATCCCATCCATCCACAGAGCTTCCTAACCAGCACCTAGCTGCCTCTGCCTTGGAGCACATTAGTGACTGTGGACCGCTCATTTTCTTTCTCTGGGTGTCAAAGGTTTGGACTGGATTTGTGTTTCCCAAAGTGTAGTTTTTTGCAGCTGGTAAAACACAAGCAGAATTTAGGTACTGTGTGGACAAACAATTTTATGTATTTGTCTTAATACTTATTAGAAAAAATTTAACTGGCATGTCAAACTATGAGTTCACTGTTATTGCCTAGGTGAAGGCTAAGTTCATTTAAGTGAAAAGGGTGAGTCAAACGGAAAGGAAGAAATCAGGTAAATCACGGTGTGAGTTAGCTCTGTCTGCTGGAACTACAATGGGAGCCGAGAGTGGGAACCACATGTGCAACTTAAAATTTTATATTAGTCACAAAAAAGAAAAAGAAATAGGTGAAAGTGATCTTAAAAATAGATACTGTATCTAATCTGATACATCTAAAACATCATTTGACATGTAATCAGTAGAAAAATTATTGAGATATTTTGTATTCTTTTTTCATAGTAACTCTTCAAAATCTGACATGGTTTTTATACTTATGTCACATCTCAATTTTACCCAGCCACTTTGCAAGTTTGAGAACCACTGCTTGAAATCTGTTCCTACATATTTAGGCTACTCATGGCTTGTTGGAGAAGTCCAAGTTGGAATTTTGTAGGCCTTCTCATTTCAGACATAAGCACTAGAAGAGGAAGGAAGTATGGACTGTTTCTACCCCATGATCATGACTAAACTAATTGGAAATGCTCCTGAAATTGCCACAAAGGACTGAGCATTAACCCGAAACTGCCTTAGAAAAAATACCTACTGAACTCCCACCAAGCCAGGCATCAGCTCCCTGGGCCCTTAATGACTATTATTTCCACTAAAGCTCTCACTCTCATTCCCCATTTGTTATCCCTGCCATTTTATCCCCTGTAATGCTCTCCAGGGACCAATTAATATTATCTGAATGGAAGCATGACTCATAAGTGGAAATGAGCTTGTTCTGGATCAGATTTCAGTATGTGTGCATAAGTACATCTGTGTGTGTGTGTTCATGTGTGTGCATGCAAGCAGCATTACATCAGAGGGAAAATTGCCTGTACCCAGAATCTCAGGTCCCATCAAGAAAGCTCTCCCCCTGCCCTAGTCCAGGAGTACAGCCTTTGGGACTTGTGGATTCCAGATGAAGCGGTAAAGTAAACTCAACCCATGGGAAGGGGGGGAATAGGAGAAGGATTCTCAGGCCCAAGTGCAATAAAAGTTAGGACGAGGATCCAAGAGACAACAGAAGAATCCTTAAAGTAAAGGGGGAGGGAATTTAGTTTGTTAAAGGTATATTCTGTACCAGGTATTTAACATTTGTTGCCTTTTAATGACCGTATAAAGTAGATACTTGTGTTCTCATGGAATGGATTAAGATAGCAGGTAGGTGGGGATGCTGGGGTCTGAATGATTAGAAGCCACACTCCAAAGCTAGTGTTTTGCTCTGAATGCCTAGCATTTTCTCAAGATCGTAATTGCTCAGCCTATTTCTGAGTTCATCATAAACTGCTTGACTTAATCCTTGTGATAAAAAGCTTGAGCGAGTAGATGAAGTTAAACTGTGTCTTTGTTGAAGACAGATTCCTATTCTAGATTTCTAGGTCCCTCGAGGAGGCTGGCCCCTCCCTGCCAGCACTAGTTCCCCCAGTGCCATTGTGAAGGAGACCCCGTCAGTCTGGGAGCAGTGGCATCATTAACTGGGCTCACTATATTGTGCCAGCCAGGGACCCACTGGCAGGCAGATGGAACACTTAAAGGGATGATGCAGGAGAGTCGAATAAGTAACAATTTATAGAGTTCTGGGTAGGGCTGGGCAACAAACCAGGGATGGAGAAGCACCCAGGGGAAGGAGGGAACACTCGAGGCCTGGAAGAACAAGCAGAGGAAGTGTCCTCAAACCCAAGGAGAACTGTAGCCCTGGGAGAGGGGTCCCTAGACAGGAGCTGTGAGCCTAGGTAGAGGCATGCAGCTGCTACCAAAACAGCAGGGGGAGAGGGAATAAGTCCCTCAACTTCTCTCCTTTCACCCTTTGACCTGTGCCTTGGCAGGTGGGACACACCGGCCTACGCACCAAACCTGTAGACTGGTGTCTGGCGCATAGCCAGCACCTAGCCCCTACTATTATTCTCATCTGTGGTAACCCGGTTCCCCCACACCCGACCTGGGGCTTGCTTGAGGCTGTTTCTCCAGAGAATGAATAGAGAACTCTTGTCTCTGCTGAAAACTAGTACCAAGTTGGTTTGGAGAAGTGGAATTTGCTGTTTGAGTCTAGTATGGGCCTTCACCCACATACCTGGCAATGACCACATCCAAATGATGGAGGAAATTCCTGTTTGGTGAACTGCTTAGTTAAATAAGTCTGAATTAGACTGTCTTTCTGCTAAGGAATGTAGAGAGTGACCCTAGATCAGGAGGATTTGTGAGTTGTTTGATTAAGAAATCAAGGGAGGATTTGTGCTGAGTCTTCTGCACGCGCCTCTGACTGAGGTGCTTCGATGCTCAATGTTTCTGGAGTTTTACTCACTTCTGCCCGTTTTGGACTGAGCACTTCACCCCCTTCAGGTTCCCATGGTGTCAAGTAAGGGAAAGGAGATATTAGTGTTCTGATTTCTGAGCCCCTCACGATGCCACTGTGCAGCCATGACATGCTATTCTCTCCGTCTCTCTGAGGGTTTCCTTGGCTGTTGTCCTTAGCATTTGCCTTACTTGAAGCAAAACGAGCCAAAGGGAAAGTTGGCTTTGAAACCGTGGACCCATTGAGGTTAGAGTGGTTTCCTGTCCCCATTAAAAAAAAATCATATCTGTCACGTTTGTTGATAGATGACTGCCCCTCTGAGTTTTGCCTGGTAAAAGAACATGGAGATGTATGGGATTCCCACACCCTCCAGCGCCCACCCCCACTCCCCAGGAAATGAGCTATTCCCAGAAAACTCCAGCGTCTTTAATATAGGAGACATATTTTGGCGCACATGCCTTGAAGTCAGTCTGTCAATCTGGCTTTGTTTAACTTCCCTAAGAAGCAGTGCTATGGGAAGGACTGTTAAATGTTTCCAAAACATGTTTTGAAAAGAAGCCACTAGAAGGAAAAAAAATTTTGCCAAAAATAAGTTATTCACCCATCGTAGCGCTTTCATTGTTGTTTGTTATAAACAACTGAAAACCCCAAACCCTCAAGCACAAGTGTGTCCCACATTGTACTCCTGACATGAGTTTCATGTAGAAGGACATACACAGAACAACTTAGGGCTCTCCGGGTTTGCAGTGGAGACTAGTGATGGCCAAGGGAGCGATGGCGGCAGGCGGAGTTACTGGAAGCTTGGTGCTCGTTACTCCCCCTTCCTTTCTGCTCAGCTGCCCCAACCTCAGCCTTGCTCTGTCTCCAGCTGCCAGCTGCAAACAACTGCCCTTGTTCTCAGGAAATAACTTGGACCCTTTCCCAACTCCAATGTGTTTTGCTCTTGTCTACCTCTCTGGTTTCAGAGTTCTAACTGTGGTCTCTTCTCTTAGCAACTCCTTGGCCTGTCCTTTCGGAACTCAGCCTTCTGTTCGGCTGCTTACCTGTGCTTGACTCTTAAGTGAGGAGTCCCTGCTCCGGTCCTGGGGTCTCCGGAACCTTACCATCTGGGCTCATCCCCAGCCCCCATGCTCCCCCCTGCCTCCACCAAGTGTGTGTGTGCAGGAGGGGAAGGCTTAGGCTATTCTTGGCCTCAAAAACTATAACTGGTTTCCCATGATAAGGGAAATGCAAATTGAGACCATGAAATACCGTTCACATCTACCAGATTAGCAAAAATTAATTAAGTCTGATGACAAGAGGGATGGTGAGATGTTGGCATAAGGGAACTCTGGCAGGAGTGCAAACTGGTACAGTGGCTTTGGAGGACGGTCTGGCCATACCAGTGAAATCAAAGATGTGCTCTTGCTGTGAAATATCAGTTCTGCCCGGGGAAGCTATCTTGTAGGTACATAGATTTGTGTTTGTGTATATGCCTGTCTGTGTCTGTACCCATACACATGCACGTACACATATGTGTGCATACATACACAACTGAATACTACTCTATGCAGCAGGTGAAATAAACACACTAAGCCAACTTTTTATCAGTATGTCCAAACTCCAAAACAATGGTGAGTGAAAAAGCAAGTTGTTAAAGAATATGTGTGTGTATTACATACACACATATAATATATAGATGCCAGTACATTAAAAAGTAAACAATAGGATTTTTATCAATATATTCATGTTTGTTAAAATACAAAAATGCACATGGGAATGATAAGGGCCAACTTCAGGTGAATGGTTACTTTTGAGGAAGGGGGAGAAAAGGATGAAGAAATGGAACTGTATCTGGACATTTTTATTTCTTTGAAAGGAGAGTGAAAGAGGAAGAGAGAGTTCTGAAGTAAGTCTGGCAAAATGTGTTTAATGCTAGTAATGGGCTTATAAAGGTCTAGTTCACTATTTTCCCTCCTTAGTATGATTGAAATGTTTCATATTTACAAATTTAAAACAATAAGAAAACTATTTTTCAGACTTACTGATGTCCTGGATAACTGAAACCAACTTGCGGATTCATAGAAATGCACTTTCAGGTGGGGACAGGCCTTTGAGAACATCTGGTAAACCTCTGTCTGGTTCCAGACTCTATTCTATAACTTGCCTACAGCCCTGTGTGAACACCTGCCCTGACTCAGATCTCTGACCACTGGGTCTTCCCCCAAATGAAACTCTTGGGAAGTTGTTGCTTTTGTTGCAGTGGGCCTTCTGCTGGTTTCGGACCTTGGGTCCCAGTTCCTCCCACCCTCAAGATTCCCACCACAGTGCACTTGGGAGTTGCTAGGAATCAGAGGGTGGGGCGGGCCTTGCCGGGGAATGAGGGAAGAAAGAGGAAGCTGAGGGGCTGGAGCCAACCCTCAGGCGTTCCTCTTTGGAAAGGCTGGCTGTGAAGGGACTTGCCAGGCTAGTTCTCTGAGAGGAGGAAGCCCGGCACTCAGGGCAAAATTCCGTTGATTTGCAGTAAACCTTACCCCTTCATCGCTGCTTTCCCAGGCCTCACTTCCCCAAAAGTGGGCACGTGAACAGCTGCAGTAGCCTGGCCTGAGCACCCTGGGATCTTTATAGGCCAGGCCAGCAGAGATGCAAGCTCTGAGCTGGTGACTCACAGGGACCCTCCGGGGTGCCCTCCTCTTCCCTGTCTTTTGTGAAATAAGCTGGGAAAGGAGGTCACATGCCTGATTCCGCTCTTCCCTGCCCAGCCTTAGAAAGAAATAAAGCTTCCTCTGATTGTCTTGTGCCTAGTTAAAATGTAGCCAGTTTGACTTTGGGTGGTGGGCATGCAGTGCAATGTGCAGATCTTGTACCACAGAAATGTACGTTTGAAATCTATATAATCCTATTAACCAATGTCACCTCAATAAATTAAGTAGCTAGACTCAAGGCCTGGCTTACAGGTTGAAAAAACTTTTATAGGCACAAATGGAAGTCTGTTTCCCATCTTGCAAACAAAACCGTGGCCACCTTAATTTTGCAGTACTATCATCTCTGTACTTTTGGTGAGCTGGGGTTTTTAATTTTAAATTTTTAGGTGCTTTTTTTTTTTTTTTTTGAAAGAAGGGTAAAGGATTTGGTTAAAAAAAATCAGCTGCCAGGGTAAGGTCTGGAATTAGTCCAGACCTCTAACTTAATCTCTTTCATTGTAAATGTTTTAGAATGAGAAACTTGAGATCGCCGAGAACAGGGTCCTACAGCTGTAGGTTCTTTCTCAGTGGAGATCTCAGTGAAATAGGAAGAGAAGCGTTGTTGCAGTGGCTGTAAGCTTGGCTGCTTGAGGGTCCTCGCCTTACCTGCTCTCCCGTTAGAGGTTCAGTTCTGTTGATCAGCACTTGCCAAACTTTGTTGCATAAAGGATCTCTCAGGAGCTTTATGTAATGGGAGCCATGCCCCTGGTGCCCCTTAGACCAACTGCACCAGAATCTTTGCGAGTGGGACCCAGGCATCTCTACTTTTTAAAACTCCCCAGGAGTTTCTAAATGGGCCAAGTTTGAGAACCGATGCTATGCCTTGAAATATCAGAGAGGTGTTCTCAGGGCCCTGTGAAAAAAAGCAAATGTCAAAGGTTTTACTATGTTAATAATAACATTAAGATCACCTTTGGGCTCGCTGTTGGCCAGGCAATGTCCCAAATGTTTTCTGTAGATTACCTGATTAAAATTTTAGAAAAGCTTGCTGAGGTTGGTTATGTATTTCCTGGAAGTTGAACATTACTTTCACATAGGCTGAGGCACTTGCCCAAGGTGATGCAGCAGAAACGTGATTCCAGGGGCCCTGAGTTCAGAGGCTGAACTTGGCACCGATCACACTTCCTAAGGTGGAAAATTACTCTCCCTCTTGCTCTCGTACTCACTCACTCACTCACTCACTCGCGCACAATTTAGAAACACTTTCAACAGTAAGTGTTTTTTTAAAAACTGGTTTTGCCAATCCATTCCTTTTTAGTTGATATCCAGAAATCTGAATTCTCTGAGCTTCCTGAGTCTTCGTGTTTCACTGCATGAGGCGAGTGAGGCATCCCACCTGGTGTTTTGGTGCAAAGGGTCAGAGTTGTTTTCATTATTGCCCTCAACTGGAAGGCAGAGAAGACAGTGAGGAGAACACCCGCATTACTTTAGGAGACCTGGAAAGCTGATGAAATTTCTTGTTTATCAAGACAGTGTCATGACGTAATGAAAAGAACAAATGAGATCAGGGTTTATCTTAGTTTTTCCATCCCTGAGCTGTGTACTGTTGAGCAAGTCACTTCCTCTCTCTGGGCTTCTTCATGTGAGAAAGAAGGAAATTGAACAAAGTTGTTCATTAAAAGGCCTCACAGCTCTAACCGTGGTCTGAAAGATACATAGCGTCACAGCAGCCTTCCTGAATTCGAAGATCTCAGCAGGCTGCTCTGTTGCCATAGATCTATTTATTCCTGCCTGAGCACTGTGTTTGCAGGACCGATTTTCCCCAAATATGGTCGGTGATGTAATAGGGAGCAATTGTCTTCAGATACTGGACACGTCCCTCAAGCAGCAACAGATGCTCCAGGCAGTAATTGGAAAAGGCACATTTTATTATGTAAGGAAGAATTTGTATATAGATTTTAACTACATATGGATAAAAGTTGAAATAGAAAGAATATGTGCAGCACTGGCCAGGGTGGCTCAGTTGGCAGGAGTGTCACCCCTCAGGTAGAGAGGCCATGGGGTTGATTCCTGGTCAGGACACATACCTCGGTCGTGGTTTTGATCCTCAGTCAAGGTGCGTATGGGAAGCAGCCACTCGATGTTTCTCCCATTGATGTTTCTCTCTCTCTCTTTCTCTCACTCACGTTGATGTTTCTCACCCGCCCCTTCCCCTCTGCTTCCTAGCTCTGTAAAAAACAATGAAAAGATGGCCCAGGGTGAGGATAAAAATATATGTGTGCAAAAAAGTCAACCTCTTGTCGGACTTCTGCATCCAAACTGGCTATGGTGGGGCCGCCGTTGTTGCGGTGCCGAGGGCCGTGCTGCTCCGTGCAGCTCCTCTGAGCGGCCCCTGTCCGTCAGAGCTGGCGCTCCACCTGTGTGTCCCAGCACTCGACTCAGGAGCTCTGCCTTGAGACCATCAGAAGTAACTGACAGCCTTGCTAGCTTCTAGTGAGGGGTCTTTCTTCCCTTGAAAAGATGATGCATCTGCCCTTGGGGAGGAATCCTCTGCCCCAGTCTAGAGGAGGCGGAGAGATGACCAGGCGAGCATGGGGTCAGGTCAAAAGCAGAGGGACAGCCTCAGAGGACATTTTCTCAGAGCACGTTGTAGATATTGACTGCCCAGTGACCCTTCCCACACTCAAACAGCACCCTAGTTCCCTTCTCAGGATTCTTCTCTTCTCCATCATGTTTAGTCTTTGGAACTGGTTGGTCCAATACAAACTTTCCTGTGTTAAAAGTGAAAGGCTCCTCCTAATGGAGCCTTCTGCTTGCTCCATGGTATATGCTCTCTCTCAGGACTTTGCTTCTTGAAGGGGACGCATCATTAGAGTTTACTCTGGAGGCAGCACCCAGCTGAGGCTGCTCAGCAACTTCTGCGACCAAGACCTTCAGGAATGGCCAGGTCTCATCTGTTCCAAGCCTGGTCTGCCAGCTTCTGTGCTTTTCTCATCTCCCTTCTAAAAAAACATGCTTCATCCCCAACTCCTTCTTCCCTGAGATAGTCCAGGGTCACGTGTCGTGTCTGCAGTCAAAAATCTTGACAGACACAGGTCCTGGTCAGACCTGTGGAGCTCTCCTGGCCTCATGCAGGGTATACCCGCTAATGATGAGGCTCTGTCCATTTAAATGTCTGTCTCTCCCCTGGAGTCACGGGTAAACATTGTCAACCTCTGACCCTGAGCTTTTCCTTCCCCATTAACTCACCCTCTTTCTGTTTCTGCCTCTGCGGGCAGTACACAGACCAGGTGCTTTGTTCTCCTGTTGCTAGATCCAATTGTGTTTCATTCCTGTCACCTCGAGAGTTATCTTAGGTGTTCCCAAACTCTGGGCACACACCTGCAGAAACTCTTTTATGTTATTTTTTCCTCTCTCTCTCTTTTTTTTTTCTGTATTAGCTAGCTTCATCCATTGTGCACGAATTTCACCAACCTAACTTTCCAAAGGCAACAAAATTTGCAGGTTCCTGTAAGCCACTTCATGTCTACTCTTCGTGTAACACCTAAATATTTAAGTTAATCTTGAAAAGACTAATAGCCCTTTGATATGTAATTCTGTTTTCCATGCTTCCTGAGTGTGCATAGCCTCCTCTGTTCAAGCTCCTGTACGAGTATTAACTGTGTATTATACTCTACGTCCTGAATGACAAACTAGAGAACACAGAGATGTAAGAGGCTGGTTTCTTGTCTATAAGGGTTTATAAACCAATTATAGACATGAAATAATTATAGAGCAACCTATTCGTTTGATAGCCCCCGCAAGGGCCTGTGACAATGGTTTTCAAAAACCCTAGTAGTTGTATGATACCCCCTGGGAGCTCCCTGGTGGTCCAGTGGTGAGAAGGGGGCCTGCCTGTTGCTCTGCAGTTATCACAGGGGCTGAGTTATCTGCCTTAAGATAAACATAATCATAAGCAACAATCTTACTTTCAGTGAAGGAACTTTCGCCCTTTGGAAAGAAGTTTGCCTCTGCCATTGGGGAAAAGCCTTCTTTTCCCAGCCCAGTAGAGATGGATTGGAACTGGAAAGGTGGCCAGGTGAGCTGGATGGGGTCAGGTCAAAGGGAAAGCCTCAGAGAATGTTTCTTCAGACAAAGGGGTGAGGACTGCAGGACCCAATGTTTTGCTGGTATACAAGGCCCTTTGCGGACTTCCTGCAGACTACAGACCCAGCCAGATCCATGTCCTGCCACCCGGACCTCCAGGGATGTCCTAGCTGTTGGGTCTCTATGCCCCGCTGCCCTTCCACGTGCAGCTCCTTCTGCTTTTCATGAATCACCAGCACCCCCAAAACTATAACCTCGATGGTAAACTCATCAAAGGCAGAGACCATGTCTCATCTGTATGGACCACCAGCAACAAAGTGAGGGCCTGGCACATGTTTGTTGAATTAAGGACTGGATGTTGCTTCGCCATCTGTAAGTGTTATCAGCCCCGGAGGTGAATAAGGTCATTACTGGCTGGGGTGGGCTGGGAAGACTTCCTAAAAAAAGCTAGGCTTGTATTAGGCCTTTGGGAAATGCGGCATATTTAGATTCATGGAGAGGAAGAAGGAGGGCATTTCAGGCATGAGTGGCATTGCTGAGCAAGGGCCCAAAGCCAGGTTTATGAGTGTCCCACAGAGCAGTAAAGAGCTGCAGGAAAAAATCAATGAAGGAGCATTTAAAATACACCTATGCCTGGGCCCCACTGCAGACCAAATGAATCAGAGTCTCTGGAGTGGGCCTGGGCCTTGGGACTTACAGCTTCCCTGACGAGTCAAAGTCACAGCAGGGCTGAGGACAGTCCCAGGACTGTCTCATTAGGTGGAAGGGCTGTGAAGAGGGGCTGGGTTTGAAGAATGGAGACTCCTGATGCAATCTTGTCCATTTTTGGCCAGTAATTTTGCACTTGAGCCAAAGCCTATTAGGGTGATTTCACCTTCAGGAGCTTTCGATGTTTTGCAAACTAGTTTTTATGGCAGGTTAATCTGGTTCAGAGTCAAACTGAGGGGAGTGGGAGGCTTGGGAAACCAGACAGCACTATCACACAAAGCTTTCGGCAAGAGGCCTGCTCCCAGGTGGAGAAGCAGAAAAGAGAAGATGAATCTAAGAGACACTGCACAGGAAGAGTTAATGGAACATAGTGAAATGAAAAAGAAAACATATTTTCTAATTAAATGTGGCAGCAATAATGGAAACCTCTCTTTATACAAACAGTCCCAAAGTTCTGTAGAAGAGGAAGCAGGGCATGGTATTAAATCTCTGTACCCCCACTCCTCCTTCCCCCATAGTTCCTGGATATTAGGAGCCCTTCCTTTTGTTTGATCTTAAAATCAGCTAAACTATCATTGCCTTCTATTCCCCCATCCCTTCCCTGAGAAGCTTTCTGAAAGGGAAATCTACACTGCTGTCCTCACTTCCTCGTCAGCCACTCGCTAACCCCTTACAATCTGTCACCTACCCTCAGTCTCTCTTGGTGGTCTCTGGTTGGCCTCCCACTTTCAGAAATTCAGTGACTTTTACAAACTTTTTCTATTAAACCTGTTGACTGCATTTAACTCTTCCTTAAAGCTTGACACTCCTGGCTTTGGTGCTCCTGGGTGCTCCCGGTTTTCTTCCCAGCCCTCGGATGCTCTTCCTCTAACTGGGATTTTTCCTTCCACCCACGTCAGACTCCCTTTCTGCATTTTTACACTCTCGGCACCTCGCAACTGTTCCCAGGTTTCAATCTTTCATTTCCAGCAGTCTGAGGATATTGTCCACCAGTTGTCTCCTCTACGTCCAATACTCACTGCCATTGCCATCGGCAGTATTTGCAAAGGCTTTTATTGCTTAGAAAGTGCTTTGCGTCCAGTATTTCACTGGAGCTCCATTGCCCTCCCAACCCTGCCTCTTTCATTCTGCTCTTCCTTGAATTTGAATTTTGGCTTTGGTGCTGGCTAACTGAAGCTTCAGTTTCTTAATCTTTAAGATGTGATGTTTCATGCCTGTATGGTTGGGGTGTTGTGAGCATTAAACAAGAAAATGTGCATAAAGATGCCAAATTCACCATCAAAACCCCACTTCTTTCTTGAAGCCAGAATCTAGGTTTTATTTTGCTTTGTTTTTCTCACTAACCCCCAAAGGCAATGCTCCTAAAATAATGGAATGACCAATTCCAAACATTAAAGAGAGAAGCTGCCTAAGTGAAGGTTTGAGTAAATTTTCACTTAGTGGCAAATTTCAACAGGATTAGTACTGACCTTATTTTTCCTTTGGAATACCTTTTCAAGGATCTGAGGGAAGGTATAGGTGTTTTGTGTGAGCTGTTTAATTTTTGGAAGGGTCTAATTTTTGATAAAGTTGGCTCAGATGAGATGCAAAGATAGCAACATGAGTGCCTTTGCTATTCGTGGCTTTGCCTGTCAAGGCAGGTCTGCCTTATCAAGGGGTATCAAATGTTTGTCTGCCTCTGAGTTGGAAGATGTGATAGCAAGATTTTTACTGTCTAAGCTAGTCTGAATACTTTTTGTCAATTTTGATTTATGAGTTGTTTTAGATCTTTGAACTGCTGAGCAACCCAATCCATGACTTGTTACTTGGATTACTGCCTGTAAATATTTGAGGGGCTGTAAAGTGATAAGGTCCTAAGGCATATGGTCAATAATCAGAGAGTCCCCATGACAGGGCTGTCGGAGGCTTACTTGTAATATGAGGTTCTAGCATAACTGTGGAAAATTACTTGGCCTTGAGAACTAAAATGCATCTAGGATTTTTCAGGAACTATGAATACCAGGTGGCCTTTCTTTAATGCATCATTCTTTATTTACCCTTTTCAATTGCCAAGAGTGATTTGGAACATTGTAGTCAAAGGTTGTTGGACTTGGTTCCAGAACTGCAAAGGAAGAACCCGATTGATTGTTTGAACTACTTTGGTAGACATTGTGGAGGTATTAGATCAAATGTGGTATAAAGTGAGGAAGTGGACTATATATGCGTATATATTTTGCTTCATGTGTGGGAAGACAAAAGGCAGTTTTCCAAAAATGTCTTCACTAAGTTTAATCACATTCCGTGATTATAGTTAGAGCATCTTATTTTCACTCTGTGGCTGGACTCCCAATAAAATAGATGTGAATACTTGGTGCTGCTGACTAACAGTCTATGGAGCTAAGTGGGCGAATAATGTCAGTGTAAGATGGAAACAACTTAAGTTCAGTTCCAGATATCTTTGTTATTCCTTGCATCAAGAAGTGATAATTTATTATTTCATCTCTTGAATCTGTGTGACTCTATGACTTGGTTTTTGTTCCCCTCATAGAGTGCTGTGGGCGTTGCGTAGCTTTGGAACTTAATTTTTGTCAGTGTTCTCGGAGCGCTGCCCTGAATCAGCCACATAAAGAAGCCCCATGGAGCAGGGTTACGCCATCCCCGCTGAGTGCGGGCCGCAACCTGCAGACGTGGGCGGAGGCCCTCTAAGGTCATTGGAGGCCATCCAGCCCCAGCCAAGCTCCAGACAACTGCAGTCACGTGAGTGACCACAGGTGAGACCAGAGGAAGAACTGCCCCACTAAACCCAGATCAGATTGCTAACCCAAAGAATCAGGGGCAAATAAGAAAAAAATGTAAGGTCTTTTTAAACCATACAATTTTGGGATTGTATGTAATGTGCCATAGATAACTGATGTGGAGGAGAAAACAGGCAAATATTACTACCATTGAATGTTAATTTAAAAATAATGCTTAAAAAATCGTACAGTGACTTGTTTGATTCCAGAAGTTTCGAGCAGGAAGAGACTTCAGAGGTGGTCCCTCTGATTCTTTTGACCCCTGACACCAGTTTTAGGCATTCCTGTTCTGCCAGCCCCATGAGACGAGCTGCTCTTTGTGAGCTGGGGCCAGGCCTTAGGCTGCTTGGTGTCCCCACGGAGAGCTCAGAGCCCTGCACAAGTTCTCGGAAAATCTTTGTTGCTTGCTGGGTTCTATGGGAAGTGGCATGAGGGTCCTGCCATGAGTTCCCAAGCAGGTGTGAGCCAGGGCCTGTCATCTGCTTGGCGTCGTTCGTGGTTTAGGTTTGCTAGGCATCTTACATTCTCTTGCTGGGGTGTTTTGGAGATATCCAGTTTGAGTTGCCTGGGGTGGCACGATTATGTACATTTGTAGGTTGGGACCCAGGAAGTCAGAGGAGACCATCTTTAGACCCACACTCTATGTACCACTTATTTTTGATAATGGCAGGCAGTCTCATGGATGCCTTAGTGCAAACGAAAGGCCCAAGCTGTTCCTGCCATTGGTACCCATAAAGGACATGGAACGGGAATGCGGAAGTTTGGTCAGCTCAGAACTTGGAATCCTAGGCTTTGGGAACTTTTACCGGAGGGACTCAAACTGCAGGTTACCATGCACAGTTAAGGGAAATGTGACAGTCACTGGCCTGGGGGTGGGTTAAGGGTAACTGTTCTTCAAAGACTCTTGAACAATGCTTTAAATTTTTTCAAGAACTTTCACAGCATTCAATTTTCACCTCAGTGCTGGAGAAAAGAAAAGGTTGCCATCTATATTTCCAAGACAAGAAGCCAGGGAAGCAAGGGCCAATCTGGCATTAATCCCCAGGACTTCTGGCCATTGGTTCAGATTTTACTCCTACAGACCAGGTCATCTCAATTGCTATTAAAAGGTGGCCTTGAACCGCATGATTCTATATAGGCCTGGCTAATCATGTTATACTGAATTTGGGGTTCTTGTTCTGTACTTGAGGTAGACATGAGATGCACTGTCTAGATGTCTAGACTTTCCTGCAGCTTGAGGGGCACTTCCACCCAGCTGTGAGCGGTGTGGTCAGCAAACAGCCTTTAGCACTCAGCTCCCTCAAGGTTGGCCTCAGCCGCAGAGAGCTGCCTTGCCCATGGTCAAACCCTTCCCAGGACGACAGGTATCTGATGACTGACCAAGGCAGGCTATACAGATCCAGCAGCGATTTTGGACTGATGCTGGACAGCTCTGATAGGCAGTATTTGATGCAGAACTTTTTGCCAGGTTGGCAGAGGCTTGGCTGTGTTTGTGTCATTGTTTGTCTTCTCCCTCTGGCCAATCCTGCTTTGCCCCCTTCCTTCCACAGGTACGGGTTTCCGGTAAACATCCTGCCCCTCACACTCTGTGTGTCTCAGCATCTGATGCCACAGACCCAACCTGCGACAGTGCCCTCTCTTTTCAATCCCATTTGACAGAGATCACCGTCAGGATTTGCAGAGAAGGGAAGCTATGGACTGACAGCCCACTGACATATTTTGATTAGCCCATGCAATATTCACAAAAATGAGTCAACATAAAAAAATTGGGAAGTCATATGTAAAATCTGAATTTCTAACTTTTATGTTAGAAAGTAGATGATCTGACGACTTTGGCTCTTTGTTCTTGCCAGTGTTGGTTTGGGGCTGAGCAATGGCTTCCTCCTTTAGAGAGCAGAGCTCTCCAGCTTGTCACGGTTCTCTGAGCTTCCCATAGACTAGTGCCTGTCCACTTTCTTCATTTACATTACCTGCCTTACCCCTATGGACATCTGTGTTTTTCCTTTGACAAAAATGAATGACTCAATGGGTGGAAATCCTCCCCACCCCACCATTTTTTGCAGCTCCTACACAGGCCTTTAAGAATTGGATTTCTTAAAAAGAGCCTTCCATTAAGAAGAGCCTTCTTCATGGACCCTGGGGTTTAGCTGGGTGGTCAGGGTCCCCGGGGCCTTGCTCATCCTCTGCCACTTGCCACTCCCAGCAGGAGGCAGTCTCACCCGTGTTGTTCACATCAGATGCTGCTCACACCAAGAAAGCACATATATTTCTCTTTAAAAAGTATAGATCTATTTTTCCACTATTAAAGACATGTTCATTATTAAATATTCGAGAGAGATGCCCTTCAAAGACTATTAACATTTTTCCAAAAATAAATATCTCTCTCAATGTGCCCTTTGGTTAATAGTGGACCCCTCAAATTACAAGAACAGAGTAGCCAGGAACTCCTCAAACAGGGCCACTCCCACCTCCTTCTCATCACCAATACTGCCTGTGGCCAGGTGTCCAGGACCACTGACAGTCCCTTTATAGCCAAGTCTAATCCCCACTCCATCCCCCAAAATAAAGATTGCCACTCCTTCTTAGAGCGGTCATAATTATGAGACTCAATTAGATAGCAAATTACACACATTGCATACACAAAAGCCTTAATTATATAACAAATTGCTTTGAAATGATTGTTAAAATTGTATTGGCAGGAATTGAATATCTGAATATAATGAGTTTCATTGATTATAAAAGTGTCTTCTCTGAGCTGATATAACTGCCTCTGTTGGTTGCCTCTCAAAATACCAGCCAGCTGGAAGACTTCAAAAACTTAGTTTGAATTGCATTCAGAATGTATAAGGGAATTGGCTCCCTCTGTTACTTCTGTTCCTGGGTGATAAGGGTCCCGGGGATAGATCCTTGGCCCCAACATGGGGCAGTCACTCTGGCAGGGCTTCCTTTCAGGGCGTGTGTATCCGGGAGGCCTGCAGTCTGCAGGTTAGAGGGTCTGTTTGGCGTGGGCAGCTGGCTTGGGTGCCCTAGACATCCAGTCCTCTTTTTCTCCTCACCTGCTCAGCCCATCGGGGGAAGGAAACCTGTGTCTGTTTGTTGGGCTGCGTGCTGTGCTGAACTGTCCACGGCTTTCCTGAGGCCTGACCCTCGGAGTTGTGGGTGCCTGGAGTGCGTTGGAATGTCTGCTTGTCCTGTGTGAATCATGACCCTGGGGAGTCCTGGTAGGCTGGGACAGGCCAGCATGGTTTGAGGCAGAGAAATAGGAGGGGTCCAGGTACCTCGGCCCTTGAACTGACTGCTCTCAAAGCCAGAGCAGCTGGATGGACCAGGAGAGGGTCTCAGTAGGCAAAGGCATTCAGATTTTCCCAAAAGGGCCTCAAGGAAACCTGGGTTACAAGGTTTACACTTTATACAAGGGTTACACTTTCGACCACTGTGGTCTAGTCTAAGCATTGGCAAACTTTTTCTGTAAACGACCAGATGGTAGATATTTTGGGCTTTGCAGGCCACAGATTTCTCTGTCGCTGCTGCTGCTGCTGCTGCTCCTTCTTCTCCCCCTCCTTCTTCTTCATGATTTGAACAACACCTTAAAAAATGTTAAAATCATTCTTAGCACATGAGCAGTGAAAAATAGGTTTCAGGCTGAATATGGCACCAGGGCAAAGGCTGCCATCTCTGCTTTGCCTAAT
>PVKM010013182.1:0-31081 GCA_004027735.1 Carollia perspicillata
TGTGGGTGGGAGGGGGTGTGCAGGGTGGAGGGGAATGAAGCGGGGGAAATGGGACAACTCTAATGGCATAATTAATAAAATATATTATTAAAAAAGGGAATGGGTTTTATTTCATAGTAATTTGAGTGAATGTTTGTGGAGACTCTTCTAGGCAATGATATTCTAGTGTTGACTTTAAGTTGTTGATGACTTCATTGAGGGGAAGGAAGAAGAAACTGCTCGTTGGCTTAGTGTTCCATACTTTTCAACTTCCTTTCCCCAGCCTTAGTTCATCTGATTCTTACAGCATCTCCTAGTGTTAGGCCTGCCGCATATGGCTGTGCAGGTTGAAAATGGCACCTCCGACTGCAACAAAATGGTCTTAATGAGGACTTGATGGTCACTCTCCCTGCTGTGTAGATAGAGGTACTGATACAGATTATATGTAAGTGTTATCTAAAAGTTATTGCTTTTCCCATTGTACAGTTTGTAATGCCTTCAGCAATTCCATTTTCTAAATCTTAAAATCATTGACATGGTTTATAATGAGCAGTACCCTATCTCACCCTCCTTCAGTCTTGCTACATAGACTTTTTCCTCATCTGTAAAAATAGCAGAATGGTAATATTAGTTGCCTGACTGGTATTAATTTAATTGTGAGAATGAAAGTGAGATGATATAGGTGAATACAACCTTATTATCTCTAAAATATTTTTTATAGGAGTTGTTCTTCCTAAGTACTTCAGATTTTACACAGTTGTCTCTGAGCATGCTTCCCTATTTTTAAAAAGCTTCCTTTAACTCTTCTTCTGCTTGATGCCTTCTCCTCACACTGTTCACAGACTCCCTTGCCTATCCCCTTATGTAGTTCATGAAGACCAAATTCAGCTGATAGACCTTACAGGAAATCGTTTATAATCCTCTGTCCTATGTAACCTCTTCTTACCTCTTGACTTTGCCCTCATTTACTACGGAGTGATATTGTGCCTCATACACTCATTTGTATAATCGTCTTACATGCTCTTTGAGGAAAGAGGTACTGTGTCTACTGATACATTCTGTATAGAACCAAACAGAAACCTTTAACAATAGCAGAAGGGAAGAAAAGCATTTGTTGCAATTAAGTTCCATTAAACCATTCTAACTATTTAGATTTACATCTATTATAGCAGTTGGTGTTACCTTGCAAAAATTCAGTTGAAGGCATTATAGTTATATAATGCTGGAGCTAACTTCTGTCAGTGCAAGAAAGTTGATTGTTAGGTATTTAGGAATTTTGTGAACCTGATAAAGCTGTTGGTACCTTGTAATCAGCTACAATGAGAGTATTGGCAAACTCTTCAAATCATAGCTTTTTGGTTTGGCACAGTCAGTTTATCAGCTCCTCACTGGCTGTGTGTCTCTAAACCCCAGTAGATTGTGAACTCCTTTATATTAATTTCTGTCTCAACGCCTGGGCTGTGATAGGAGCACCCTTTACTGAAGTAATGAATAAATAAATACTAGGATATGTCAGGTGCTTTATTCTTCTATTGCCTGACTCCTACTGGCAGACTGAATTTCAGAATTGAGTGTATTTTTTGAAAACAAGTTCAGAAATGGCCATTGTCATGGACTGTAGTTTTCCTTTTGCTGCAGAGTTTAAACCAAAAGAAGTTTCTACTGGAAATCGAGGCTATTAAACATACGTGTTTCAATGGCACCGTAAGGATGGCATTTCTGTCCATTATCACCTTGTTAAGCTACTCTTGCTATGAATTTGCTGCCTACTACGTTTTTGGCATCTATTACTTAACTGCCTGACTCACCTTTCAGTTTCCAAGTTGGAAGCCAATAGTGTGAACCATCTTAAATGAGCTGAAAGGTTTTCCTTCACATTATAAGAGGTAACTGACTGGTTAATTCTATTTGTAGATGGTATAAGTTCCAACATATGAAAATATAATGTCTTAGGACCTTAAAATATTACTTTAAAAGTTACCTTATTGAAACAACTTATACTGTTTTTTCTATTATTTCTGTCAATTTTATCAAAAGTAACATTTATATAAGATGAAATTTAAAGATAATGTTGAATCATTCGGCTTTTTTATTTTTCAAAAACATCCTCCATAATTATGATGTACATAATCATAAAAACAATACTGCTGTGTTTTCTGACCATTCCATGTGCCATCTATTGTGATCTAAACTCAAAACCATTTTTAATATCTTTCATATTTTGAAGAAGATAAATACAATGTTCAGATTTCAATACTAAGTATTAAAAGAATAGAAATAGAAACTTACTCTCTGAAGTTCTAAGTCTGTTTTATATACGATGTCTACATGACATATAGTACCTTAAATTACTTTAAAAAAGGATGGAGAAATACCAGTATATTTTAAATATGTAGCAGATTCACTTTTGTAAACAAGGTGGGAAGTAAGCAAATCACTTACTAACATCATTTTTTTTTGAAGTTCTGTTCTTACTTTACACAAGAGGTTAAATATTTTGTTGGTAAAATTGAGACAGACAGAAAATGACATTAGACAGCGTGCATATTTGTTGGTATTATTGAAAGTGTGAAAATTTCAAACAGGACTAATTAGGTGTAAGTGCACTCTATTTCTAGAGGTGTATCTCTCAGCGTCAGCTGCTCAATTGCACATTGAAATTCTGTGCTGTGTGGAATTAATACACCATAGATACTGAAGACATTTGATTCAATAATAATAATAATAATAATAATAATAATAATAATAGTAATAATAATAATAGGACCTGGCTGGTATGGCTAAGTGGATTGAGTACCAGCCTGTGAATTAAAGGGTTGCTGGTTTGATTCCCAGTCAGGGCACATGCCTGGGTTGCAGGTGAGGACCCCAGTTAGGGGTGAGTGAAAGGCAACCACATATTGATGTTTCTCTTCCTCTCTTTCTCCTTCCCTCCCCCTCTCTCTAAAAATAAATTAATACAACCTTTAAAAAAATAAAAATAATAATAATGGAGTGGTGGTATTTTAATAAAACCTTGCCTATTCTATGGACATCTTAAGAGATAGAAGCTATTCAGAAAAATAGCTTCTTGTTTGGGTTAAAAATTTATAGTGTGCCCGTATTTGTTTGCAAGTGTGTATATATGAGAATACTATTGAATCATTTCCTGAAACTAAAAAGCATTTAATATTTACAATAAATCAAAACAAAAATTAACTTCTTTTTGTTTTTCCAACAAAGTCAAGGTCACCACATATTTTGGTAGAAAAGAACAATGCAACTAAGAAGGATTTTTTAAGTTATTTTATAAAAAATAATTAAGAATTCTGAGTATAATGTCTGTCATCTATAATATATGGTCAGTTTGTATCTGGAGAAGCAGCTATTCAGGTTACTATACAGAACAGCTTTCTGTAGATTCCACATATAATTGGTTCACTTAAATTCTGTGCTTAAGTGTTCTAACTGTAAGAATGGGAAAATCAGAAGTACTTTAAGGTGATCTGAGCATCAGAGAGAGGGATAAAAATTCTCTCAGAATTCTGATTACTTGTGAGAGATTTTTGTTATGGAGACCAGTGCATTGAATAGTTGTTTTCACCAGATGATCCCATAGGTCACTCCTTAGAATCTGTGATAGATTTTCAAAGTGTTTCCTAAATAATATGACAGAGCATTATAACTGTTTTTGAAGGTACCCTTTCTACAAAATGCATTGTATCTAAATAATGTATAACAGTAAATAAACTAAAAAATTATAATTAATATTTACTGATAAAGCTAATTGTCACTTGATACTAGTTTCACAAAACATTAATTAGATGTTTTTGTGATCAGTCTGCTATACAACCAGAGCTTAACATTTTTTGACTTGGAAAATATTATTTTAATATTTTAAGATCCTCTAATTCTGTATGATAATTAATTCCATATGAAATCAAAGTGATCTCTTGAGAACCTACTATATGTAATAGATAATATCACAGTGAAAGTGATTTTCCTTTTTTTAGCTAGATTTTTATCTCAAGTAACATATTACTTATGTTGAAAGAAAGGTATAAGTTCTAGGCTTAAGAACTTATTCCTGGTTAGGTCATTTACCAGAAATAGAATATAGTGTCAGCCTGTGTGGTGATACTATTAAATGTATTAACTGCCAAGATGTATGGTTTAGGCCAGCAATTTTCAACCTTTGTTCTCTTATGGCACACATAAACTAATTACTAAAATTTGTGGCACACTTGACCAAGAAATAGGTATGATTTTGATTTATCCACACCAGACGGCTGTTGTTTTGTTGGTTTTTGTCATTTTTCAGTTTGACAAACTAAGGGAAAAGGGCTTAGTGCCTCTGACTAAATAGTCAAATACTGCATGTTTTAAAAATTCTTGCAGCACAGCAGTTGCAAATTGCTGGTTTAGACTGTGCTTAAACGCATGAACAGAAATGATTTATTTTTTAGCGTTTGCATTTAAAATATATGTGACACAAATACATGTGTAAACATATAGCAATTACTAATATTTTTTTATTTTCCTACTATGTACTTTACATTTTAACTGCATAATGTTATGATTTTATCAATTAATAAAAATGTGTTTTTAGCAATACCAAATTCAAATACAAGTAATAGAAATAAAATAAAATTTACAGATATAAATTATTTACTGATTGATTATCACATTGCCTTCTTCACTTAAATGCATAAGGCTCTTGCCTACCTCTTACTCTTCTATCTGGAACATTCTTTGCATGATTGGCTCCTAATTCTTCATGTCTCAACATAAATGTCAGCTTATATAGATCTCTGCCACCATCTCCTCAATCTAACTAAATCTCCCCTCCTTTGCTAGTTATCATCATTAAATCCAGTTTGTTTCCTTATAGACTGGTCATAGTTGTAATCATGTGATTGCTTACTTGTCTTTTCTGTGATACTGTAGGCTTCATGGATGCAAAGTCATGTCAGTCTCATTTTATGGTATAACCCAAGTACCTACTTTAGTAGCTACAACAAAATTTTATTGCCTTAAAGAAACTTTTCCAGTCAAACTCATTCTCTGTCCTTCATATACTGAAAAGCACTTTCTGCTAAATCAACCATTTACTGTCTGACTATGAGAAGTTATTTAGCCTCTCCTTGCCTCAGTTTACTCATCTTTAAGATGATGACATAGCTTAAGGGTTTGTTATGAAGATCAACTTGATGAGTGCATTTAAAGCTCTTAACCCAATGCCTAAAATGTTACAGACACTCAAAACATGTTTTTAATATTATTTTAAAACATATTATTGTCTAGATTGTGTGAAAATTGCTTACCATAGCTTCTGGAGGAGAGTTGGTGTGTCTTTCTTGTCTATACTACTATATCTAGTACAGGCTTTAGTAGCATGTTAAGATCTAAATCAACACCCATTTGATGCTTGATTCTATCCCCTAAATATCTACAGAGCAATAATAATTACTGTCATTATATCTGAGGGTTGTTATGAGCTAGAACCCCACAACTTCACTGTCATTCCACCTTGTTCACTAGGAGCTGCCCTGCATTCTTTAGATACACGCCCTTGCAACTAACTTCTTGTACCTTCTCTCGTTCACACTCTCCTCTGCTCTGACTGTTTTAATATTCTGTCTCCATGTATAGAAAGCTTTTAAGGTTCATGTTGAAAGGTACAAAACCTTTTTCTGATTTTTCATAGAGATAGAATAACTTTTTCCTCTTGGTTATTTGTTTATGACAGTCTTTTGATACCTAATAAAGTAATATATTAAATGTGGGCATTTGTATAAAAATCTGCCTATGTAAAAGAAATATAGATCCCTACATTCAACAAAAATGCATGGTGCACCTGCTATGTACTAAGCACCATGATGGCAGCTTATCACAAGGATAATTTGTATGTAGATTCTTTAAGGAGATAAACCCATATGTACTACAGATGCTTTAGTAAGTACTGGAAGAGAAGTCTGTTGGAAGATTGTAGGGACTAGGATTAGCTTTACCTATGGGGTCGAAGAATATCTTCTTAGGAGACAGTATTTGAGGTGGACTTTTTTCTTTCTTTCTTTCAAAGATTATTTATTTATTTATTTTTAGACAAAGGGGAAGGGAGAAAGAGAGTGAGAGAAACATCAATGTGTGGTTGGATTTTTAAAATGAGTAAGAATTTGCTCTGACCAGTGTGGCTCAGTTAGTTGGATATTGTCCAGAAAAGCAAAAATTTGCTGACTCGCTTTCCAGTCAGGGCACATGCCTATGTGGCGGGTTTGGTCCCCAGTTGGGGCAAAAAGCAACCAATCACTGTTTCTCTCATGCATCAGTGTTTCTCATCCTCTCTTTCAAATCCTTCCATTCTCCTCTCTCTAAAAATAAATAAAATCTTTAAAAAGGATAAAATGAGTAAAATTTCTCTAAGTGGATGAAAGGGCAAAGGATGGAGTTGTGAAAGTAATTGTGTTTGAGGGAAACATCATTTGTCTGATATACCTAGAAAAATGGTTTTTTAACTCTTTAAGTCTTCTTATGGTTTACCCAGCATAGTGCTTTTCAAGTGGGAAGTTTTAATGTTAGAATAATAAGTAAACACAAGTGATACGTCTACTATAAACCAGCATAAACTGCTCTGTCTCTTCCTTCTGCAATACTTTCTTCTGAACTATCTTTATTCTCAGTGAGTATGTTCTCAAGTGGTAGTGATACAGTGATTACTACGTGATGCTCTAGTTTATTTTGCTAATTTATTACTTTAAGTGAAATTTGTGGAATGTGTAGGCTAGAGAAAAAAGGGTTCCCTGTAGTACCCTTGTCCAATACTAATGCACTTGCCCTTAGATATATGCTTGGCATCGCCTGATCCATGAGTTGAATAAAAATGACACTGTGGTTTCAATAGGGTGCAGTTGCCTGGCTGTCCTTGTACACTAGCCTCTGAGGCTAATGCCATTTGGACTTAAGAGAGTTTAGGGAAATGCCTAATGCAGTTCTTTGACTTTGTATTGAGAGGTATCTTAAAGAGTATTGGTGTGTGTTGTGGGGCTAGGGGTTGCAGTTAAAGCTGTGCGGAGCAGGGAGGGCCCTGAGATCAAGGGTTAATTTTGAATGGGTAGTAGCTATAGCACATAGTCTTAAATGATCCAGAATACTGTATACAAATGAATTGTTTTCTTCTTGTAGTTTACATAGGTGGCCTAGATTTGCTTCACAATTCATACTTTTCTGAACTTAGTAATTTAAAATAAAATGAAGAAATTATTTTATACATTCAGGTTGACACTGAAAAGTATAACAATTTTTCCATTACAGTGTTAGTGATTTGTTTTAATTACTCAAAAAGTACATGAATAATACTGTTTTAAATGACTCAGGAGCTCAGAAGTCTAAAAAATAACATATGACAGGCCTTTGAGAGTTGTGTGGATTTTTCGAGGATAGCTACTCAGAAATAGAATGACTGGATTTAAGGTTATTTCATTTTACCTTGATAGGTATTGGCAAATTGCCCCTGTCAAAAAAGTTTTACCTACTTTTTCACCCACCAGCAATATGTGAGCGTGCATTTTACACATATTCTTACCAATAATGGATTATGTCAATATTTTTAGTTGTTTCTAAGTCGGAAGGTATAAATGTTATATTATTTTAGTTTGTATTTCTTTAGTTACTAATGAAGTTAAGCATTTTTCTTTGTCTATCTTAATATGATAGTTTCCAAACCAAGTATAGTGTGTATTGAATTAGAAAGTGATTAGTTAATGTGCATACAGTAATGGTTGAAATATAACAACACTGAAACAAACACTTGATTTACATTGTAATTTTGCTATAGACCAAGTATATGTTGTACTGTGCAATTTATTGCCCTTTTCATATATGAGGTCCATCTGGAAAAAGTCCAGCCATCGTTAATATAACAACAGTTTGTGTGACATCGATGTAACCTGGCAGCCAAGGAGAGTGGACTGGAATGGGCATGCATGAACCATGCCAACTTCACTGTACTAGTCAGTGGGTAGGTGCTGCTGAGTGAGCATGTGTACTGTGTGGCCACTGCATTCAAAATGATTGAGCAGTTGTAGCAATGAATCTGCATCAGATTTTGCATTATGCTTGAACATTCCTCCATGGAAACTATGTGGATGATTTAGAAGACCATAGCTATGGGCAACTGGTGATTGTCAGTTTCATCACAACAACATGCCTTCCCAAAACTAAAATCACCTTTGAAAGGGAAGAGATTTCAGACCATTAATGACATTCAGGAAAATGTGATGGAGCACCTGATGGCAATTGGAACTGTACGAGGTTATAAGGTGCCTACTTTGAAGGGGACTGAGGTGTCATTGTCCTATGTACAATAATATATCTTGTACCTTATATCTTCTTTAGTAAATGTCGCTATTTTTCATAGTGCATGGCTAAATACTTTCCGGACAGATCTCTTCTATCACAACTGAAATAAAAGGCAGAATCGCATAGTAGTTAAAAGCATGGCTGGGCTCTCTTCTGCCGACTTTTCCCTGGACACTGAATGGCTCCCATGAGGGCCAGTGCACATGCTACAGTGGACACAACCTCTCCTCCAAGTAGCCGACCCCCAGGGACCCCCTGGACATCCTGGTGGCAGGATGCCTCCCTGATACACCCTCCCTCTCCATGCAGTCAGGCCCCATGGTGGCATCAGAAGAGAATGTGACCCTGTTGTGTCAGGCATGGAACCTGAGGAACACTTTCTTTCTGTCCAGGTGGGGAGCAGCCATTCTCCTCCCCACACTCTCTTCACCACATCTCAGATCAAAGTACTGAGCTCAGTGGCACCAGGCAGAGTTCTACATGAGTCCTTCAACATCAGCTCATGGTGGGGGACCTACAGGTACTATAGCTCAAACTAGAGCACCCCCCACCTGTTGTCACATCACAGTGACACCCTGGAGCTCCTGGTTTCAGGCAAGGGGCTCTTGACCCTGTCTTTTTTATGCTTAGTCAGCTCAGGGCCCTGTCCCTAGGAAAGTTGGGGACAGAAATAAATGAAGGGAGGAGTTTCAACAGAGGAGGGTCCAGCCCCCGAGAAAATAGAAAGAGACAGAGCCCCTTACTCCTGTGCCCCCTTTTCTGAATCTCGGCGGAGACAAAGTACAGAGAGAGCAAAGTGAGATGTGAAATGAGGAGAAACATGATCAGACTGAGCAGAGAAGACACCGCTTACCTCCTGACATCATCTCAGAATATGGGTCCCAACCCCCACTGGACACTCTCCTAGAGAGAGAAGCATTCTTGTTTGGGGACCCAACTCTGCACGGCCCCTGTGCTCATGTGGAGGCCTCCAGCACTCAGTGCTCACCTCAGAGTGAGGAGGGGCCGGGCCTGGCTCAGAGGAACTGGGGCCGTCTGCCCACTCCGAGTGCTTTCATGTCTACTCTGTGGTTCTGTGCATACTCACAACGCTATTGTTCTGTCCTGAGAACTTTTAGGCAATACTTCAATATACAAACTAACAATTTAAAAATAAAATAAAGTCAAAGTGTAGACTCTTGAGCCAGACTGCCTGTATCCAAATGTAGCCTTAACACTTACTATTATGTGATCTTTGTTAAGTTGTATTTGTGCCTTAGATGCCTCATCTACAGATGAATAAAGAAAAAAATGGATTCATACATATAATGTAATATTATTTAGCCTTTTCAGAAAGAAGTCCTTTCGTTTGTGACGTGGATCAACCTGTAAGATATTATGCTATGTGAGATAGACAGACACAGAAAGACAAATACTGCATAACACCACTTAAATGAAGAATCTATAGTCAAATTCATAGAAGCAGAAAGTAGAATGGTAGTTGCTAGAAGTTGGGAGAAGCTGGAAATGAAAAGGTGTTACTAGTCTAAGGGTATAAAGTTTCAGTTATGTAAGATGAGTAAGTCCTATTGTAAAGATAGTGTCTGTAGTTAATAATACTGTATGGTATACTTAAAATTTTGCTGAGACTATAGATCTTATATTAAATGCTCTTATCACAAAATGATAGTTATAATAATAAATAAGTAGAGCAGGCAAGAGGAAGTTTTAGGGGATAATAGATACGGTTAGGCATAAATCGTGAGGATGTTTTTATAATTGTGAGGATGCTTATCTCCAAATCAAGTTATATACATTAAATATGTAGTTTGTTTTGTATTTTAATCATATCTTAATTAAGTGGGCAAAACCCCCAAATTTTTTTTTTACTTTTTTTTTATTTTAATTGTTTTTCAGTACAGTTTTCTGTCTTTTACTCCCATCCCATACCACCCCCCAGTGTTCCCCCCTCCCTCCCCTTTCCACCCCCCTTAGTTTTTGTCCATGTGTCCTTTATACTTGTTCCTATAATCCCCTCCCTTTTTCCCTGACATTCCCTCCCCTCTCCCCTCTGGATACTATCATCCCTTTTTCTATTTCAATGTCTTTGGCTATATTTTGCTTGCTTGTTTGTTTAGTTGCTTAGGTTCCTGTTAAAGGTGAGATCATATGGTATTTGTCCTTTACTGCCTGGCTTATTTCACTTAGCATAATGCTTTCCAGTTCCATCCATGCTGTTGCATAGGGTAGTGGCTCCTTTTTTCTTTCTGCCACATAGAATTCCATTGTATATATGTACCATACAAAACCCCAAAATTTATGAAAATAGTTAATATCTGTAAAGTGTCTGTTCATAGTGCTATTTGAATGTCTGCTAAATAAATTAAATTAATAAATCTTATTGAATATTGAGTACATGTAATCTTTACTCCACTAGGATCTCAACAGTTTTAATAAAACTTCATGATGCAAAGATACTACAGCTCAAATATTAATGTTTAAAAATGACATCTCGAACATGTGCATTATAAATATCTTCCAGGGTGATTATTGACTTGAAAGGAATATTTAAAATATTCTCTTTTTTACTGAAATAAGTTGAATGAAAAAGAAGTTAGTTTCATTTTTAAATGTTCATAGATTGACCTTCAGAAACTAGGACTTTCCTTTTGAGCAATGAGTGATAGTGTGACATGGTAAGTTAAAAACCCAATAGGTTTTTTGAATTTGGAAAACAGTAGGGTTCATATTCAGTTCTACCACATAAGATAGCCATTTCTGTATCCTCAGAGTGGTATGAACAAGAAATGTAGTAACCTATTCAAAGTACATAGGTCAGTGCCTTGGCATTCAATAAACTGTAGTTACAGCTGTAATAAATTGTCTCTTTTTGGTGCCCTCCTGAAGCTTTACTGTTATCTTTATCATAATAATTGTCACATTTCACAATGAATATTTGCTTCTGGGTGTGACCTTAACATGGCTGTGACTTCGCTGAAGACAAGGATATTGTGTCTGTCTTTGTATCTCTCCCGTAGAGGTTGCAGCTGAAAACGATGAGACTTGTTTGGCTGTCAGTTTTCATCTCAGAGTCTTTTAAATTTGAACTGATTACCAATATTTTAAAGTTAGGAGGCTTCACATTTAGACACAAAATAGGATTTCTGGCTTCTGGCTTTTCTCAAAGAATCAGAAAATTGTGGCAGTACCAAACGCCAGATTTTCCATAGCAAGAATCAGCTTTTCTGATTCTTGTAGCAAGCATCTGCTTCTTGGATGAGGCATGCTCTTGGTTTGCCTACCCTACATGCCAGTATTGCTTACTCAAAACTAAGACTGAATGCCATGTACCCATCACATTCACTCATTTATGTTTACTTATCTGTCTGTTCTACACAGTTGGATTTGAGACAGCTGCCCTAAATGACCAAGTACCCTAGATGGAACTTGGATGTTCTTATCAAATGTTCGTTGAATGGATGAATGAAAAAACCACAAACATATACAAGTATAGAAGGTTTACCAGATTTACTTTAACATGTACGAGGTAATAAAGGGCTAGCTAACTTTGCTTTAGCAACAGCTATTCCCATCATCTTTTTCAGTATACAGCGTGAAAGAGTGGTAATATTGGGATGTGAGAGAATGATGCTCTGAAACAACTGGCTTACTCTGCTTGCGATTGCCAGGCTGCCACTACTTTCAAAAATAGACACCCTCAAGTTTATTCAGTACTGTCATAATGCAGTGAAACGTGACAACAACTATGATCAAATGCACTTGCCATTTATTTTGGAATGCTTGACAGTATATTCATTTGAGCAAAAATGTACAAACAACACCCAACTTGTTTGAAGATAGGATATCTTTGATCAGAATCTCTGATATATCCCTTTGAATTACTGTTACTATAAACTTTATTCATTTGTACCTGACAGTAATTTGGGATTTATGATTATTTAGTCTAGTTGAACTAATACATGTCCCACCCAAATCTGCGAAGGAAGACTTAGCCAAGTAAGCGAACAGTGTGAGTAACATTTCTTTGGCAACAATTTGGGTGAAGTGGTAATTATCTACTGAAAAAGAATGAAATTTTCTAGTTTTAGTTTTTATGGAAGTATCATGATACAATAAAAAGGACAAAGTGCCTCAGAGTCCCATAGATTTCCTTTTGAATTCTCCCTCTGCTAATTACATGGAGAGTTTGGACCTTCAGTTGCTTTTTTTGTAAAGAAAGAATAAAAGCTGCATTGAACTTGACAGAATTAGAGAATATCCTTACGTACATATATTAGGTTGGCCAAAAAGTCCATATGGGTTTTTCATTTTCACCAATAACTTTATTGATTTAGTTATTTCAAGTATGTCAGCCATCTCCCACGTGGTATAATGTTGACTCTTCTCAGTTAATGTCTCTTTTTGATCTATTTGATCAATTCAGATGGACTACTGGACCATGGAGCATGGCCCACTGAGAAATCTCCAGCATGACACTTCTCAAACCACCTTTGATATCAATCAGATATCAATCAGTATATATATATATTTTTTTATTTTATTTTATTTATTTATTTATTTATTTATTTATTTTTGCACTTCAGTTGTGGTTTTTACCTTTCTGGAAATAGTAAAGCATAATATGCCAAAAGTATTGCCTGTTTTCTTCAATCTTCAATATTAAAATGGCTACACAAAAATGCACCAATCTCAATAAATTTTTTAAATGCATGCTGATATGACAGCTGTCTCAATACACTCTAACAAAATTGTTTCAAATGAAGTTAAAGACAACTAAGCTCTATTAGAGCCATCTTATGGAAAAAAAGCAAAAGAACTTTTTGGCCAACCCAATATGTAAATCACCTGATAAAACCTTTGGATTTCGTGTTTTATCCAACTGGAATATTCGTCTAGGATTTGTATCTTCTCATTCCTGAATTAGATTCAACCCATCTAAAGTTGAGAATGACTGGTAGGGCTCTAATATTACCCTTCATAGAACTTACCTAATGCTGAAATTATCTTGTTTATATATTCACTTATTTCTTTTCTGCTTCCTTTCCTTCCCTGCCTCCCCCTCCCCACCATACACGTACTATAGAGTGAATGTAAGCTTCAGGAAGGGTTACTTGAACACAAGCACACTGATACCAAGACAGGCAGTCTGGTAACTTAGACGGCCACTGAGTGACTAATGGGCATGGAGTATGTATAGTGTGGTCTCTCTGGACAAAGGATGTGTCGCATCACAGATGGGACAGAGAGGGATAGTGGGAAATTTCATCACACTACTGAGAACAACACGCAATTTAAAATTTACAAATTGTTTCTTTCTTGAATTTTTCATTTAATATTTCCAGACCATGGTTGACCATGGGGAACTGAAAACGCAGAACGTGAAGCTGTGGGTAAGGGCAGACTGCTGTGCTATAAATAGTACCTTCCCCACAGTAGGCACTCCGTATGGATATATGCTGACTGGCTGGATAGCTGAATGAATGCTCATATATTATTAGCACTTAGTGAATATACTTACTAAATTTAGAATAGGTTTATCTGTTGCATATAAGTCCAGTGAGAAATTCTTCCTAGTACTTTATAGCAGTATATTATGTATTTTCTTTGAAAGTATTTTTTAATGTCACCCTAGTTATAAACAGTAATAAAGAGATGATCTGCTTTTTTGTAAGGAGACAGAAGTGTTTTATGTATAATTCTTAACTCTCTTCTCTGATCCCACCTGCATTTTTTCTTCACTTAGTGTCATTTTACATTCTAAAGAATCCTATACCTAGTGTATTTGTATTGTAAATAACTATTCACATATTTTTATCCCCAAGTAGATTGATTTTCTTAAGGGAATGTGGAGGTCTTTCTTTGCTGTACAGTAATCATTCAAGTTATAGACGCTCAGGAAGAACTTACTGAATCAGTGAGGAACTGAGTTAGACATTAGTACTGGTTGTAGCATCCATTACACCTGTTTCTTTCCTGCTCTGCCTCTATGGATTCTTTAGGGATCTTGGCCCAAAAAGAAGGAATTAATTTTGAATCATCACTCTCCCAAGTTAAAAAACTGCCAGATATACAGGTAACATGATTTATTACAGTAACATCCAAGCCATTGAAATTGTTCCGAAGTAACCATTTTCTGAATAAATGAGTGAATATTAGATCTACATACAATGGCAGCTTTGTTAAAGTTAAATTTTTCATTAAAGAATCTTTTACTTTCTTGAATATTTAATAATTATAGTCTATTGCTTATCTATTTTTTTCCCAGGAAGATATCACTTACGTGTATTATATAATTATTCCTTCAATATTGAGATACTAAAACATATAGTTCCTAATGATATTTATCAGGTTACTTTAACATTATTCAAAGCAATGAAAGTATAAGGTGAAAAATTAATTCAGCACAAAATTTCAATCTTTATGTCTCAAGGACTATAAAGAAATAAAAACGAGATGAAGCATGTAAGTGTATAGTTTTGTCAGTGGCACATTTTTGTGTTCCTTTGTATTCTCTACCTCTGTCAGTAATCTTAATACATTGCCCATCCAGTAGGGTAGTTACTAGACACATCTGGCAATTTTAATTAAAATTAAATAAAGTTAAAAAGCATGGTCCTTAGTCATACGACCTATATTTTAGGTGCTCAGTAGCCACATAGGGCTAATGGCGACCTTATTGGAGAGCACCAATAATAGAACATTTCTGTCATCCCAGAGAGTTCTGTCAGTGCTGGTAGACCATCATGTGCACAGTTCTGTACCTTTCATTTTGCCACATTGTACATTAGATTTTTTGTTTATAATTTGAAAATGAAGTTAATACATCCATAGTACCTTGCTAACTTCTTGAAATGTCTTTTCCCCCAAATAGTTATTTTATCAACTATATATTTAGATGATTTTTTCTTTATGTATTTAATTTATTAACACAGTCAACACCTGGCATTTCACCATTATTTAAAACTCTGAATTCTATGCTGAATATAGTTGAAGTAATTCCTCTAGGTGTTATTCACCTTTAAGACAACATAGTGGAATGACAGTGTCTCCATGAGCCTCTTACCATAAACAATGAAAAAATACTTATTAAATGTGATTTTTCTCCCTTTATCTTATTAAGTAAATTATATGGTCCTTTTTTATGGAAGCCTGCATAGTTAGAGATGTAAAACAGCAATTTCTTGGTTCTATAGCATGACATAGTTCAGAGCTGAGATTAGAGAAACCCTGTAGAGTTGTTAATACTTGAGGGCATCCCCAACTAGAAAAGTATGTGAATTAAGGCATGGGAGGAAGGAAGGATCTGCTTTAAATTTAGTGTAGGGTCACTGAATCTTAATGATAGATTAAACAGGGGAGGTAGAATAATGAATAGGGGTATGCAGTGTGTAGCACTAATACCAGAAGTCCGTGGTTTGTGGCGGTTTTTTAATGTCCTTTCCCATATGGTTCTGAATAGAGTAGGTTATGGCAGGGATGAGCTAAGGAACAGCTTTGTTAATGAATAAATTAGAGTATTTTTTTAAACAGGAGACTTCAACTTCAGGCAGATTATTTAGAATGCTTGCTTATTTAATGAATCATGTCATTAAAAAACATTTCTGGTCTTAATATATTAAGTAAAGATGCTAAGATATTTTCTTATATTTTCTTTATAAAATAACTGTATTTACATTTAGAACCAGCCCTAATGGTGAGACCCTTGGGTTGGGGCTCTAACTGCTGTAATTAAAAGCCAGCTTTATGGAGCTTGCTTCTGAGTATTGGCTGCATCAGTCGTTTAGTTAGGGTGTGGTGTGCAGTATTGGGCTTTTGTTCATAGTGTCGGTTCACTTCGATAAGCTTTAATTTAATTGTCTTTTAGAATCAGTTTCCAACTCTACCTCCTTCACCTAAAATTAACTAGATGTATAATTTTGGTGTCTATCCTCTTACCATAATAACTTTGCTCTTAGCCCAAGCAGGTACTTTCCTTACGATACCCTCCCTGCTCACCCCACCCTTATTTCCTCAGTAGCAAGTTTGAATCAGAAAACCTGACCAGACACCCTTTAAACGTCTCTCAGGGCTGTTCTTTATAGAAGATTACTTAATATTTGCAAGGTTAAATAGGTTGTCTCTGTTGTCTTGTTTAAGTAGAGTGAAGGGAAATGTAACTCTCCTGAGTCTAGGGCCCCAACTGCAAACACTGGCCTAGTTGTTCCCAAACTTTCTCCTTGATGTGGGTGACTTGAATGGTTTATTTTCCCTTGATGAGCCACACACCCCTCCCCCACCCCTGCCACTTTAGTATTCATGGCAGACCCCAACACTAAGTCCCTTTGTTGTCTTTGTTTTTTGCATTTTTTGTTAACAAGAAAAGATAAAATTATAGAGACCTGATTGTAGACTGAGGTTCCATTGCTAATGGTTCCCACCACTTCCTTCAGCATCTCAGAGAAAGGCAAAGAAAGGCTCGATAGGCAATAGAAAGTGGCAGAACAAACATAAACATCACGTCTGAGCATCAGTGTGGTGCTACCAGAGTGGGAAAGGATACAGTGTTCACCAAAGTATGAAGATGGGTCTGCCCAAAACAGTAAGATTGTCAGCATTTTTAAAATTTGAAGTTTGTTATAGAAGTGATGGTCTTTAAGAAAAAAAGTTTTAAGAAGAAAGAGGAAGTGGATTAAGAATTTTTAAAACCTATGTAACCATCCTGACTTAGGCATTAACTAACTGAATGACATTGGGCAAGTTTAATTTGTGTGTGTGTAAAATCTAAGAGGAAATGCAATTCTATAAAAAAAATTGGCAGAGTATGGTATTGCCCACATCTTTCTTATAAATGCAGTTTTACTTTAGAACTTACAGAGGTTGCAAATAGGACAAATATTTGATTCAGAGTTTCACTTGTCCAAATCAAAAGCATAGAACAAGGCTTGGCAAAAGTGCACAACTGTTGGCGACTGGAATAATAACATATGGCATAATTGATTTACTGTATATTGGCAAAGTAGCGGGAGCAGGTCCATAGAGTGAATGTTTATTATATTTTTTTATTCCATACAATACTCTTAGTATTAGTAAGGAGTGGAAAGCTCAGTAGGTACTGGGCAAAAGTTGATAAGAGGAAGAGCCTTTGCTAGCCCTCAAATGGTAAAGTTTATTTACTGTTCTAATTGGTCTCCTTTACCTTGATGTATTTTGCTTTAATTTTTTTTTAATCTTGCTATTTCTTTTCCAGCTGTGTGTGACATGGGGAACTGCCCTCTTACTGTCAAGGCAGCATTCAGCTGTTGAAACATTAACAAGTTGCTATTTGATCTGGCAGTTGTCCTTCCTCTGCAGCACTTAAAAGTACAAAATTTGACAGCCTGTAACTGTTCTTCATTGCCTGTTGCAGCACAACAGGTGCAAAAAGACTCACTTGATCTCATGACAGAGGTTTCTCTCATAGTTGGTCATTTTTATGTGTCACCTCTTAAGGCCTACTGTTCAGAGTAAGTGTAAATGGTTAGCTTGGTTGGTTAGTGTCATCCTGATAGGCCAAGGTTGCAGGTTCAATACCCAGTCAAGGCACATACAAGAATCAACCAATGAATGCATAAATAAGTGAAACAACAAATCATCTGCCTATCTCTCTCATCATTAAATAAAAATTTTAAGAAAATTAGACTGTGTGGTAAGTGTAAATGGTCTCATAGAAAATTCTTATACATTACAATTATAAAAATGTCAGGCCAAAAAGAATTTTAAAGGTAATTATTACACCCTGGCTGGTGTGAGTCAGTGGATTGAGTGTCGGCCTGCGAACCAGAGGGTTGCTGGTTCAATTCCCAGTCAGGGCACATGCCTGGGTTGTGGGCCAGGTCCCTGGTTGTGGGTGTGTGAGAAGCAACCACACATTGATGTTTCTCTCTCTCCCTCTCTTTTTCCTTCTCTTCCTCTCTCTCTAAAAATAAATAAAATCTTTAAAAAAAGGTAATTTTTGCAACTTTTTTTTTTTTTTACAGAAGAGGAAATCCAGTGTAAGAGAAGATATGACATAGTCATGAATCTAGACTCACAGAACTAAATTAAATCTTAATATCACCATTCATGAGCTATCATAAATTTAGGCAAATTATTTGGCCCCGAGTCTCAGTTTCCTCATTTGTAAAATGATGATAATACATGTGAATGATATTGTGAGGATGATATACTAACATAAAACCCATTCCTTGGTTTATAGAAGATGCTCAATAAATTTTCATTTGCCTTTCTTTTTCCTTCCCATTTCCTTTGCTCAGGATCACTCAGATAATTAGGGGTACAACTAAAATGAAATGACAACCAAGTTGCATATCTTTACTTTGAATAACAACAAAAAGTTAAAAACTTCTTCTTATTACAGAAATAATAGCTTAATAAACAGCTTAATAACTTAATAAACAAAAAGTACATACTTCTGTGACCTAGTTTTCTTCAGTCGTCAATAACTTTTAATGTTATTAAGTATTCTTCTACATCAGGGTCAGCAAACTCTTTCTGTAAAGGCTAGATAATAAATAATTTAGGCTTTTCAGGCCATACAGTTTCTGTTGCTTCTACTCAGCTATATGAATATGATCATGCAAAAAGCAGCCATACACAGTATATAAACAAATGGAAATGATGGTATTCCAATACAACTTTACTACAAAAGCAGGCAGCAGACTGGATTTGGTCTCTGGACTGTACTAGCTGACCCTGGTTCTACATCATCATTTTAATGGCTGCGTGGTATTTCATTTATTTATGTACCTCTAGTATTATTAGATATCAAGATGTGCCAATTTTGCATGTGTGTGATAAACAAGGCTTCATGAATATCCTTGTAGCTAAATATTTGGTTTACATGTCTGATTGTGTCCTTAAGATTAACTTGCACACTGCTTCTGACATTATATTGTTTGGCTACTATAATTCAGGCTTAAAAAGAAAAGATTTCTAGTCTACAAGCATTTCTTAGTTTAGGTGACCAATCTTGGAAGTAGTACATAAAATTGAACTTTACAAAATTGGGTTAGGTTAAAGTAAAACTCCTAAAAATGTTCTTATTGTTATAGTTATTTCTAGGGTTGACCTTTGACTTAAGTAATGTTTTTCTTTGGGGAAGGAATTATAAATTGGTTAATTTACATGATTTAAAAAATGGAAAATTGAAGAGCATGTATTGAGTGATTGTTGCTTTATTCATTCATTGCCAGCAATAAAACACATTTGTGTCTATTAGACCATTAAATAATTGGAAAAACTTTGCTCTTTCACTGTTTACAAAAAATATAGAGAGGAAATAATTCCCTCTAGGATGAAGTCTTGACAGATTGATATGAGGCTAACCTCTTACTGTTTTTCCTTTGGGTCTTGTTTCAGCTAGCCTATGAGGGAGGAAAAAAATCAAACATTGTTTCTCAGGTGTTTAGAGGCTTTTCTTCAATTCAGCATATGTGTACAGTGTCTTCCAAGTTTATTAAGTGTAACCAGTAGATCACTGACTGTGAATTTGAAGTTTTACTGCAATGTCCCAATATATATTATACCCAGAAAGTAATCACACTTAAGCTTAAGGCAGAAAAACTGAAGATTAACATTAGATTTTTAATGATGAAGATTATTATTTATCAGTTATTATGGATTAGTTCAGTGTTGTGTTGTCTGTAGTGAAGAGGTAGTGCCTTCTCTGATTAATTTCTTAGACTAAAAATGATCATTATATCACCCAAAAATTAATAGCATTTCTAGAAATTTTGTAACAAATCATTAATAATCATATTTATTCTTAAAATGGACTTGCCACATTAGGCCAGAGTTCAGAGAACTTTAGAATCAGTACACTGAGAGGTGTAGTTACGTGAGAGAGCCTGTAGTTCATACATCCTAAAATTGTGCTGCTTAAACTTTGCCTTGGCAAGAATTACCTAGACAGCTTGTTAAAACACAGGTTGTTGGGCCCCAGAGTTCCTAATACACAAGGTCTGGCGTGCCCCCCACCCAAATTTTCATATGTAGAGGTTTCTAGGTAATACTAGTATTGCTTGTCCAAGTACCGCACTTTGAGAACCACTGTTGTAGAAATATAATTGTTCCATTTTTTGTTTTTTTATTTCAATTTCTACAACTTTATAATTTCTCTAAACCCTTTTCCCCTAAAATTTAACATTTTTCCTGTTTATGAAATATACTCAGCTTTACTCATCTATAAACATTTTCTTAGCACTTCAGGAATTCTTTTTTAAAATCCAGGGTTAACATTTGACTAAAGATATGAATTGATTTTAATAAATTTGTGATCATTAGTTCACTTTAAATATGATCTAACTTCGCAATTTTTATATCATTTTCACCCACACCTAACTTTTAGTAAAAGAAATTATAACTGTTTCTATTGAAAGCGTTAAATCTTATTCTTGGTAGTTTTTCAGGATGGCTGAAATCCATTTCCAACTATATGCATTCAAACTAGTTTCCATGTCTGATTGGCTTTACTGTCAACATTCTGAGTAATGTCTTAAGATGCTCATTGTCAAATTTCTTTACAGACAAGAAGTGTAATAAGTTTTTGAGTATGGTGTACAAAGCAAAACTTAACAGTTGTCGGGATGAAGAATTCTGGTAGAGCCAAAGATGTTTTAAAAGAGTAGAATACACTAAATTCAAAGCCTGATTGAAAGCAACTTCAGTTTTGTAGTTTTCCTTCAAACAACATCTTCATTGTTTTCTGCAAAGGTGGTATTTGAGAAAAAGAAACGTCTTGAGTTACTGTTTTTATGAAGAGAGAATCGCTGAGTCCTTTAAGTGGTTAATGAGAAGAAGTAATAGTTAAACACTTGCAGCATTGATTTCTGATTTGAATTCTCCAACATAGGCCAGCCCTGAGGGAAGGCGGGGAAAAGCTTGCTAATTAACATTTGATTACTGATGCCACCTTCTCATTCCCTTTGCGCCATCCGGTTTCAAGTGTTTTGTTCAGGAAGGATTTTTAGGAGGATTTTAACTTGCATTTTAGTGAAACAAATCCATGGGCAACTGCAACGAGTATACAATTTGTTAAAAAGGAAAGGCATTAGATATGAAGTGTATATTCAAAACCCAATCTGAATAAGAAGTGATTGGTTTCTTAACTGTAAGCCTTTCAGAGCACCAGTGATTGCTAGGAAACTGAAACTAAGCCTAGTCTTTATGCCTTATTTTGATTTGAACACACACACACACAAACACTTATTTAGTGCCGTTACTATTTAGCAAACTCTTGCCCAGAGCATCATTTGGCAGTGTGAAGTACTTGGTGTTCTGAATTCGCTATATTTAAATTTTGGGCAAGTTCAGGTTCTAACATGACCAAAAGTTATTTTTCTTCTAAGATTGGTAAGAAGAAGTTTGTAATTTCAGGGTGCTTTTTATAAGGATCGTAATTTGCCATAGTATTTGTGTAATTCAGAAAATCTAGAAACTGGGGTGCCAACAAATGATAGTTGTTGCAAGCCATGGCAGTGAAATGTTTTCTATTTTTTGCTGGATTAAAATGTTTGATATGTGAAGAATCAGAATCAGATTTCAAAAATCTAAAGTTATTGAAATAAATTAATAGAACTTTATAAATATATCACTTAGCTGATAGTGTTCTGTCCAATATTAGTCTCACAGATAACATTTGGTTGATGAAATAGTTATTTGGGAAACCAGTGTGACAGGCTTTATTTTCCAATAAGATCTCATAAGAGGAAAATATTATTTAGACCTTATTTTTAAAATCTAGACATCTTACTATAACAAAAGCAGAAACTAAGACTTTTCTTAATCCAACAAATAATTTCACCTTAATCCTTATTATGTCTTACTTCTTACCTCTTATCTGAAATATTTGCAGTTTTCCTTTTTTGATGCATTGTATTTATGAACTCTACTATTTTTCTTTTCATTTTTTAGCCTTAAAGGTTTAAACTTTCCCTCATTACTTGTTTGTCTTAGATCTATTTAGCTCTTCTTTTTCTGTTCCTAGGATTAACTCCAATATTTTCATAAAATCATAGGATTTAGAGGTTTGAAAATCAGAGTGATCTTGTTTTATTCTCTTTTAGCATTGAGTAAACTGAGTTTCAGAGAGGTTCTACCAACCTGCCCACGATAACAACTGGACAAATTTAGGCCAAGACATCTGGTTCTCTGCCTCTCGTTGTGTTGCACTTCATACTTTGTGGTTTTCTGTCTATTATCAGAAATTGTCTTCATTTGAATAAATATTTAACCAACATTTAGCTCACAAGGAATGAATGATCTTACCATAACTGACAAAGTCATCTACTAGTTTTATTTTTCTGTTTGAAGAGCTACAAACAACTCTTATGAGGCTACTTCTGAGCCTCAAAACTTAGTTTAGCAGAGTAGCTTCCTAAGACTTTTTTCTAAGAAATTCTGATAAAATTTAAAAAGTAAAAGTAGTTTGAAAACTTATGGAATCAAAACTTTATGGGGGAAGAATATTTTACATGATTTTACAATAAGCAGGTCATAATAAAATGACCTTTTTCCCAGTGCTGTGTTCATCAATGAAATGCCCATGAGGCAATGGGAAGTTCGAAGTGGAGATCATTGCTTACTTTCTACCTCAATTATAGTATATAGATAAATATTTATTAACAGTGAAAAGCAAATAAACAGATCAGCCCCATACTAATACTGTACCATTTTGAGTTAATCTGATTTAAAGTTTATTTTGGTCACAACTGTCATCTGAAGTAATTGGGAAGAAATGAAATTCTCTTTTTAGCAAATGTAGAAAACAAACTCTGGAAAAATCTACTGTTAATCTAGAACACTTGATCCAAATGTAGTATAGTTTGTAACATAATTTTGAAGTTCAGCTGGTAATCAAAGCATTTATTAAATTTCTTCAGAACTAATTGAAACTTGCACAGCTTAGCAGCCTGAAATCTCAGATTGAAAGCTTAATGCATAACAAGAATTGAAAAGATTATGAAGCTTCAGCATGATCTTGAGTAGATGCTGATCAAAGAAAATGTGTAAGACAAAAAGGCCCTTAGGAAATGTTACCCTGTGAAGTGCTGCTTGCCCTTAACTGGAATTTAACACAAATCTCTAAAGATGAAATTCCATCAGAAGTAGCACAGTAATGGCACCTGGGAATGCCAGCCACAGGAACCAGCCTGTGGGTATTTTCTGCCTCTCTCAAGTGCTCTCAAATCAATCAATCAGTGATCTCTCAAATCTCTCTCTCCTCCCCCTCCCTCTCTCCTTCTCTGCTTCTTTTATGTCCTCCTTCTCTCCCTCTGTCTCCCTCCTGGTTCCTTCATCCTTCCCTCTCGGAGAGAACTCTGTCCTTCATTGGTTTGAGTTGCCTTAAATTCCTCTGCATCATTTTTATATGTAGCTGTACTTTGTCTCTCAGGTTTTCTAAAATACTAGTATTTTTTAAAAGCATCATTTTTACTTTTGCTTTGTGTACATTTCAAACTTTTCCTTCCATGCCGAAAAATAATTAAAGAAAACCGTCAATAAAACTAATGGAAGTTTTATATCTACTGTAGTAAAACTGTTGCCCACTTTGTACTTTTTTTACCTTATCACCTGTGTTTTAGTGTAAAAAACTGCCTATGGTTACAGCACTGATAACCATAGAATTATTTTTGAAAGAGTAATTTGGTTTTAGGTTGTTATTTAGTGATTGTGATTTAATAGCAAGGCTCTCTTGTCTTAATCTTAGAATCCCTGTGAAACTATCTTTTCCATTGGAACAATCAACCATTAGCCTAATATGCTTTACTTTGTACCCGTCTCAGCCAAGTTCTGCCTGCATTAACCAGTTTATTCTATGACAAGTTGCTTAACAGATGTCATTCTGGGGAGAACAATGAAGCCAAATACTTGTGCAATGGCTAACATTACTCCAACTTTGATCACTTTTGTTCAGCACATCAGTCTGGCATTGTGCTTTATACCAACATAACACTATAGCCAGAACATGCTTTTCAGGCTTAGAAGAGCAAAGGAATGTTATTCAACTCAGTGCAGTTACAAATGAGTTAATGAAAGAAGAAAAATACTGTTTATTTCATAATACCATATTGTTGTGTTTTGGAATTAAGGTGGAATTTAAAGAATCCTCCTCCAAAATCATTTGTTTATATGCTCAACTCAGTATTTGCATATTCTGTCCAATACTGAGGTAGCCTTGTTGCAATCTTTCCAACACATACAAATATTTGTTGTGCTTTTTTTCCCCCTCAAAAGTGGCTGATGAACCTTGGTAGTATCTAGACAATGTAATTGAAAAACAACTTTAAGAAAGGAATTTTTTTTTGGCTTTGAGCCCTAAAGTCTTCTCATCCTCCTCTATTCTGTCGCTTTCTTTTATTAATATAATGTTTTGGGTTTATGGAATACACTTCTCCTTAAAAGTACTAATGTTTAAGCATGACAACATAGTCTTAGTGGAAGTGGTCAGAGGCTGCATTTGGTTAAATCGCTGTGTCGATAATGACTAATGAAAATTTCCAAACTTTAAGTGACTGACCAAAAACTACTGCATAGTAGACTGGCCATTGCTCAGAACCACTGAAGAAAAGCTGTTTGTTTGAATTGAGTGGGGATCAGGCCATGCCCCCAAGCTCCTCGGTTCTCATTTACTAAGTCTTTTTTCACAGGTGTACATTAGAGATAAAAATAGATTGAGTTCCATGTTGTGTTTTTGTTTTTTTCTTTCCCCAGTGAATATATCTCTCTATTTCAGTGGAAAGGTAACTTAGATGTGTTTATGTATAACAAAGAGAAATGTGATACAAAATGCTGTAATAGGGAAATATGATACTTTAGACTTCTGCATTTTAAAAACATGAATGAATACTGCTTGTTTTCCATGGTGAACACAGGGTGGGGCAGAAGGAGGTGTGCAGTTGTGAGTATGTGAAATGCAGAGTTTATTCTTATATTACTGTTTATTAATTATTGCATCATTTTCCATATGAACAACTGTACACCTCCTTTTGACCCACCCTGTATTATGTGCGACATTCAATACTAGCTTCCTTTGTTGCAGTAGGGTAACCCTGTAACTAGCCTGAAGAGTTAAGATAGATAATCTCTCCATTCTTCATAATTTACTAATTTATTTTTTAAAATATGGAACTAAATAGAATTTCTATAACCTATTTAAAACTGAAGAGATGCTTCCTAATTAGTGGATAGCATAGACCTTCCAACACTTTATTCTGATAAATTACTTAACCTCCTCTCCCTCTAAAGCAAAAGGTATAATATTTTATTGCATGTTGAAAAATAGTTTTTCATCTTTAACAGTATTTAAAATAAAAGGTATCATTATTGTAGTTTCTTTTTAGAAAGGGCCTAAATAGTGTGTGAGTAGATGGTTCCCAGTTAATAAATATTCTCTTGAAATGGTTTTATGTGGGGTGGTTTCAAAGAAGTAACCTGTGCTGCTTTATTAAGTTTTTATGATTTCGAAGCTTACATCAAATAATACAGAAACTTCAGGTTTTTCCTCTCACCTGTTTCTGACCACCCTTCCCAAATCACTTTCTCTCTCCCATGTAGAAACTGGAAATATATCTTTTGTTTGGATTATTTTATATCTTGAGTCATTTAAATATTACATAGATTATTATAATTCATAATTATAATCTATCCTAGGTGTGTTATGTACTGGAAGTTTCTTAACTGAGAAGAAACTGCCATCCAGGAATATCTAAAAGCAATTGGCAAGGGTGTTCTTTTTTTTCATTTTCAATTGCAGTTTACATTTGATATTATTTTGTATTACTTTCAGGTGTACAGCACAGTGGTTAGACAATCATATACTTTACAAAGTGACCCCCCCATAAATCTAGTATCCATCTGACATCATACATAGTTGCTACAATATTGTTGACTGTATTCCCTATGCTGTGCTTTATGTCCCTGTGCCTGTTTTGTAACGACCGATTTGTACCACTTTAATCCCTTTACCTTTTTCACCCACTCTCACAATCCCCTGCCTCTCCCCGGCAGCCATCAGTCTTTGCAAATTTCATTAACCTTTATGGAGAATCTGCTATTAAATTTGATTTAGATTTTTTTACAAAATTTTTCTGACTTGTGTTTTTCTAATTTCAAATTCCTGTTTTGAATATAGAAGAAAACAGGAAATACAGTGTATATTATTACATAAACTGACCGGCAACTATCCTAAGTGACATGGAAACCCTATTTTTAATTGCACCGCCTCTCTCTTTTTACAGGTAAAAAGAAATGTGTACGACCTTACAAGTATCCCTGTTCGCCATCAGTTATGGGAGGGCTGGCCAACTTCTGCCACAGATGACTCAGTAAGTGACAGTTGACTTGCTAGTTTGATATCTTCCTCTCTCTTTTGCCACTTCCTGTCTAACTGGCTCTGATAATAAGCAGAATCAAATGCTTTGAATATTTCATTGAAAAAATTTTATACATCAAATAAGGTGAAAGTAAGAGTTGTAATAAGTTGCACTTAGTTGTAGAGCAGATAAGCCAAGTGTTCTGTTGATATTACATCAGAAAGTTAATGCTGCTTGATTTGACTTAAATTTTTCCTTCATCAAAATAATATATTCATCTATTACTGATGAAATGTCCTAAGCACAAAATTTTTCTCCCTAAATTGCAGATATCTCAAAGTCAATCTAATCATTACATATTTAATTTTCAAACTACATTTTCTGTTATATACTCGTACTTTAAAAATAGTTAATTTTTTAGCCCTAGCTGATGTGGCTCAGTAGTTGAGTGCTGGCCTACAAATTGAAGGGTCGCTGGTTTGATTCCTAGTTAGGGCACATGCCTGGGTTGTGGGCCAGGTCCCCAGTTGGGGACACATGAGGGGCAACTATACTTTGATGTTTCTCTCCCTCTCTTTCTTCTTCCCTTCCCCTCTCTCTAAAAAATAAATAAATAAAATCTTTTTTCAAAACCTTAAAAAATAGTTAATTTTTACAGTTAGTATTAATGGTCCCCTATTCTTAAATATACCCATGAATTTCACTACCATAAAAACCTAGAAGAACAGATTTAGTGTGTCATTTTTACCTATTATTATATCTACTTATAATGATTTTCCTTTTGTAAATTTTCAAACTTTTCCTATCTCTGACCTATTTCTAAGTGATTATTCTTTTCCAAGAGATAAGTTTTTTCATTGAAGGAGGCCAACTGAATTATATTATGGCCACTTTTACCCACAGGCTGTTCTAATCAGATACCCATTGTTTTTTAAAGTAAAAAGTGAGACTGTTTCAAGAATTCTAAAGTTAATAAGGCAAAAAAAAATTGAGACGTTGTAAACATCTTGTAATAATAGATACCCAAATAATAACGTAAGAATTGAATTACCTTTTCATGTTTTCTAGTAAACACTACATTTCTGCCTGGATAATAATTGCAACTCTTTCAGAACTGTCATTATACATTTTAATATGAGGGAATTCTTTGTGGAACAGAGAAACATTTTTAAACAATTTGTTTATGTAGATGCTACTGGAGTCTTATTATTCCACTGTCTAAATGTTGTACCTTTGGAAAATGCTTTGTTGATCATTAAACTAAAAATATATCAGAAAGTAGCAAAAGTTTTTTTTGAAAGTGAGCCCTTCTAGGAAAAAAAAGTTTATGTATAGGCATTTACATTTATTTCTAAAAAACTGATTTTAACCTTAGTATTATAGTATATCATTAGAATTGTTAGCTGGTTGTCCATCATTAATGGTAGTGATGTGGTTGTTGGTTTTAGTTTGTTTTTCTTTTTCCCTGTTAGAGTGAGAAATTTGATAGAAAATATGCTACATTTAATTTTATAAAAATAAGAGATTATTTTTATAAATAATAGCCTTCTTTTTACCTGAGAAGACATGAATAAATCAGAAATGTTCTTAGCATTGTCTAATAACTACTTCAAGAAATAATAACATTAATAGAGGAAAATAATTAAAATCAGAGCCTGCCACTTAAATTCACTGAGCTTTAGTTACCTAACTAATTTGCATTGTTATTATGAGGACTAGCAATTGTAAGTATACAGTACCTGGCTCATAGTGGTCACTCAGTAGGAGTTAGTTTTATAATTAATATTAACATAACTCAAAAAAGATCACAGCAAGAATGGACTGGTTTAAGTAAATGAAATGGTATCTGAGATTTGCTTCAAAATAACCTGTGGGGTGGGGAGTGATGGGAAATATGTAAGTAAATTCAAGTTTTAGCCATCTATTGATCATTGTTAAAACTGAGTGATGTGTATATTGGGTTTATTATACTATTCTCTAACCTTTTATATATTTGAAAATCTCTATAATCAAAAGTTAAAGCAAAAATAATTATCTGGTTTAAGAGCAAGAACGTAAGGTTAAAAAGTCCCGAAATGTGGGACTACAGGGGTTGGACAAGCCAAAACTGCTCTTGGATTCCACATTGTAGAAACCAGATTGAAAGAGACTAATCAGATGTAATTTCCGAGAGTGATAGGCAAAGTTAGACATATTATAAATTCTTTTGTAGCATAGTGCCTTACACATTTTAGGTGTTAAATCACTGAATTGTGTTGACATCATCTTTTATGAGGCTCACATTTTAATGATTGTCATAACATTTCCTTTTTTTACCTAGAGTTATAATGTGATTTCATTACTACAGGAGAATAGAAAAGTGGCTCAAACTCACCATACAAGGCTATAATGCTACCTAGTACTGTATCGAAGTCACAGCAAACCCAGAGGGAATCTCCATTAAGAGGCTTGATTCTTTTTGTCTCATTATTCCTGTTTGCACCTTTTCCCAGAACCTGTGAAATGATGCCTGCCCACACCTCCCAAGAGCAAATGTTGCCATATTGGCAGGATGTTGCTTTGAGCTGCATGATTTGCTACAACAAAGATGTTTAGGGCCAGGCTGTTTTAACTGGTGCCATAGCAGATTCACTAGCTCCAGTGCTTGAGTTTTGGCAAAAATGGCTTATAACTGTAGTCTTCTAAGGAGATCCTAGCCAAGTAAATGTCATGGAAACTTCCTTTCATTAGGACTACAAAAACATATAAAGCCTGTGTTTGTAATCTATATTGTTGCAGGCGATGGTGTTTTTATACTTGCTTAAATCACTCAAGTGGAGGCATCTGCTACAAAACAAGATCGTCCTCACAGCTTGGGGCATGAATTGGGTACAGCTGAGAAATGTCAGCTGTGTAAACAGCCTGAAATGTGTTACCAACAAAAGTATAATTAATTTCTTTCCAAGACAGTGTGCCATAACTTAATACTTAGAATGGTTTAACTTTCAGAAAAAGCACCTGAACATTTTCTTCCTGTGCCAGAATAGAGAATTGGTTATAAAGGTCATTAAAAGTGAGGTTAGTTTGCACTTTTCCTGCTCAGTTGCAGAGATTTGCGTGGAATATAGTATAGTAACTTGAGGTATCAGTGGCCTCCATGAATTTATGGAAATGTCCTAGATCAAGAAGTTAATGGATTTGAGATGTTGGAAATGCACTAAAATTAGAGTGTGGCAATGGTAGTGCAACTGTAAATTTACTTAAAAAATCATTAAACACTTTAAAGATGAGTAAACTTTATGGCATGTAAAGTATACCTCAATAAAGCTATTTTTAAAAGAAGTTGATGAAGAACTAGATTCAAATTCTTTTCATTTATGTTTGTATGTTGCATGAGAAATGCTTTGCCATAACACAGGCTATGTTTTCTTCACTGTATTTCTCATTAATCTTTGACTTAGCACATAGGACAAAGAAATAAACTTATAATTAGATTTTTGTAACATCTTGAGTCTCTTCTCAACCTGATAGACTACAGTCTTTTGTCATTTTCAGTACTACCCAGTGAAGTCAACAGTCATTTAAAACATTGTTGCCCCATCACCCCTCAGAGCTAAAATATTTTCTTTGCCTGTAGTTAACACTCTAATGTGGTATAGGATACTGCATGAACTGTCAATAACTCTTTCAGTTCCTTTTGCACTCTTTTACGAGGGAAGTAGGTATCTAAAGCTTCACCAGTAGGGGAATGTTTTCATGCTGTGACAGTTCAGCTGTGAGAACAAGGAGTTACAAGGAGGCAAAATCTCATTTTACACTTTAACAAGGATGCTCTTGGTTTCCAGAGAGTAGAAATAATTTTAACACTGTGAATTATGTCTAGACACCTTATTATAATGCAGATAACATGAATATATGCAGTTTATAAAGGTCTGGGTTTTCATAATGCTTACACTAGGAGGAAAAATCCTTCAGTTTTTAATACTTTTTTGTTTTGTGCCCCTCCCCCCCTTTCTTGAGATTACTAGTAGTTCTGTCATTGGCTCAGGGATGTTAAATCAGAATTTGAGAAATTAGGATTTTAAAAATCAGGTCTTTAAGCATGTGTTAGCATTCAGAAAGCTACTTATTAATACTCTCACATTAAAGAGATAATTTCTAAACAAAACAATTACACTGTGGCTTTTCTATAATATAAAAATAAAACAAAAACCACACGCACACCACTTTCCTTTTATTAAAATAAAAATCTGTGAATAAGAGAATATCATCTATTTTGTTCCTTCAGATAGGGGCCATTTTCTTTTTCTTTTTTTTCAAATATATTATATTGATTATGCCATTATAGTTGTCCCATTTCCCCCCCTTCATTCCCCTCCACTCTGCACACCCCTCCCCCCACACTTTCCCCTTTTAGTTCATGTCCATGTGTCATAAGTTCTTTAGCTTCTACATTT
>PVKM010013183.1:0-16065 GCA_004027735.1 Carollia perspicillata
TGGCAAGCAGGCTCAATTTTCATTCTCCTGCCCACTCTTCACTCCCAGGTCCTCTATGCTCTCTCTGATTTCCGCTCTTGTGAAGATCACTGACTTCTTCTCTGGGATGCATGCCCTCCATTGTTTACAATGAAACAAGTGTCAACAAGGACAGACATTGAAACTCAAGAAGGATCATCCCTTTAATCTATTCTTCATTTAGCAGCCAGAGTAATTTCTTTTTAAATGCAAATCTGATCATGACACTTTCCTGCTTAAAACTCGCCAATGGCTCTCTGTAGCAACTGGGAAAATGATGAACCCATTCAAGCACCTACAGGAAGGCCTGGGAGGTGTGACAATTAGAGGACTCAACCGCCTCTTGCTCTGCCTTTGTTATCTGTGCCCCGACCACACGTTCTTGTGGTTTCAGGTGGGCACTGTGCTCTAGCTGCCACAGGGCCTCTGCACATTCTCTTTCTTCACTCACGGGACGCTCGTCCACTTTTCCTTTTAATTTCTGTTTTACACTTCAGAACTGCAGCGTTTCTCCCAATAAGCCTTGTCTGACCATCCCGGTTAGGTTCAAGCCCAGTTCTCTTCCCTGCTGCCCCTCACCCCCCACCCCCGAGGAATCGCATGCGTCTTACCTGGAGCACCAGTCACAGCGGCAGCCTCGGCGGCCTCGTATCAGGTTTCCCGGTGCCAGTCTGTACGTTTTGTGAAAGCCAGCCCCGATTGTTGTTTCCATCATTGAGATCCAAGTCCACGGTAGAATGCTTGGTACATAGTGATGAAGATGATAAAGGTAACGATAATAATAGTGGGTACTGTTTTCATTCCATAAACTGTCTTAGGCCCATTACATGTATTAGATCTTTAAGTCTTCTCAACAACCCTATGAGGTAGGTCCCACCATTATCTGCATTTAAATGTGGGGAAATAAGATGACAGAGAGGCTATGTGACTTGGTAAAGGTCACACAGTTAAAAAGTATAGGAGCTGAGATGAAACCTACACAATTTACTTCCAAGGTCGGCACTCTTAACTATGTGCTATTTTTCGTTTGTACGTAGTAAGTGTTTGTTTCATGAAGAAATGAATGAAGGCATGAATGAATGAATGAACATGTGACTCCAGAAATCTGGATTAAAATTCCAGAGGCCTGACTTCCCCCCAGTTCTATGCCTGACACCTTCCTGGAAGACCTCCCGCTCGGTGAACAAGGGAGGTAAGACAGACAGAGGTTGGGCACCATCTACGACTCCGAGCTGGCATGGCTTAAAAGATCACCTCTAGATTCAGCTCTCGGGCTTCGAAACCTTCAAACAAAAATGACCAATGTAGAGAGCTTATTCCCTAGATCCTAGGGGAATTTGGGGCGCCTGGAGATGAAACAATAAAGGAAAGACCATGTGAATGGAACCCACGCTGCCCGTCCAGACCCAGCAGACACACCGTCGTGGGTCTTTCTCCCCTACCATTGCAGGTAGTGCCCATGGTGGGATTCGGGAGATAATTATCAGCAACCACTTCCTTCTTGAGATAGATTCATTATTAGCAGTTGTGAATGCCTTCTGGAGAAACCACAGAGTTAATTTTCCCCTTTCCTAATGTAGTTATACAAAAGTCTCACTGCATTAATACTTTTGCCATTGTGCTGTAACTGAAGCCGCAGAAAACTGCCCACCAGGGATCCTGAGCCTTGCAAACAAGTCTCTCTAAGTCTGCATGGAAAATGCAGACGTGCTCCTCTGTTGCTAGTTAAGCAAGCCAAGACATTAATGCATGCCTCCTACAGCATTTCAGACCCAGGCCCCAAGCCCAGGCTCCCACCCCCACCCCCACTGCTGCCACCAGGGTCCTGTGTGCCTCCTAAACACTTGGCTGCGGCACTTGGGACATTTTATTGAGGCAGCTTTACTGGAAGGATCCAATTACAGGGTATGGCAAGTTAGATTCAGTGCCCCGGTTAACAATGCGATGGAGAGCACTGAGGTTCCCTGGTCCTTCCTGGTAGGAGGGAAATGCACAGAGGTCGTGGCAAACAGCCCCTGAGATGGCCATTGCTCCTGATGCGAACACTCCACCGGGTTTTAAAAAAATCTTTATATTTTTTATTCCTGTATAAAAAGTAACACATCATAGTTGAGGGAGAGAAGTCAAACAATAGGAAGTAGACAGAGTAAAAAGTAAACCTCTCCCCTTAAAATCCTACATACTTCCCCCAAGGTGAGCACTGTTTTCAGTTTGTTGTATGTCTTTCCAGATCTTTCCTTAATGCCTTTACAAACACAATTATATTCTACTTAAAAATTTTCTGTCTGCATTTTTCTGCAACTTTATTTTTTGCCTTAACAATACATCATGAGCATTTTCCACATCAACGCATACAAAATCTACTTTAGTCTTTTTAACTGACACATTGCAATTTGTAGTGTGTCTACATTTCAATTCTCTTAACCAGTTCCTCTTGTCGATACACAGCTAGATGTTTTAAAATCCGGCCATTACAAATAAAGCAGTAATGAATATCTCTGTTGTTTCTTCGAGTACACCGCGCACACGGGAATTCCAGAGGTGATTCAGAGTGTTGAATGAAAGCATTAGTCCTAGAATGCTCAAGTTCAGGTTTCCCCTAAAGCTAAGACAAATATTCTAAGTTTATTTTTTAAAAATACAGTTAAAAAAATAAAATGCTACTACAATTGCCTAACAGATCCACACATTCACTTTCTTATTACTGTCCCTCATGCAGCCAAGCCAAGCACATTGACAAGTGGGTATGAACGTACTTTTCTATTTCTTCCCCCAGTTTTACATAAAAAGCAACATACTTTCTGCACTGTTCTACGCTTGCTGTCTTCTCTGACCCGTACATCTGATAGGTCTTTCCATATAAATACACAAAGAAAGAGCTTTCTCGTTTCTTTAAATTTTTAATAGATATATATTTAGAACAGTTTTAGGTTTACAGAAAATTTGAGCAGAAACTACCAAGATAGAGAGACTACAGAGTTCCCATGTACTGCCTCTGCCCTTCCCACCATTTTTTCCTGTTGTCAAGTCCTGCATCAATGTGCTACATTCATTACAACTGATGAAACAGTATTGATGCATTACTATTGAGAGAAGTTCCTAGGCTACAGAGACGTGCTGTACACTTCTGTGAGTTTTGAAAAAATGCATAACATCATGTATCCACCCTTACAGTGCTCGATAGAGCACTAAATCTGATTGCCCTAAAAATCCCCTGCGTTCCACCAAGTTCTCTCTTCCTCCCTCTGTGGCAACTGCTGACCTTTTCACTGTTTGTAGTTTTGTCTTTTCCAGAATGTCGTTCTGTTGGAATCGTGTATGTAGCCTTTCAGACTGGCTTCGCTTCTTAGCAATGTGCATAGAAAAATTCTCCATCTTTTGTCATGGTTTTTGATCATTTTATTTATTTATTTTTTTGGTATCACTGAATTATTTGTATGGATATACCATTTTTGTCTCTTCACCCACCTATTTGAAGAAAATCTTGATTGCTTCCAAGTTCTGGCAACTATGAATAAAATTGCTATAAACATTTATGCGCAAGGTTCTGTGTTGACATAAGTTTCATACCAAGTAGTGTAATTGCTGGGTCATGTGGTAAGACTTGTTTAGATTTGTAAGAAATTGCCAAACTGTCTTTGAAAGTGGCCATGCTATTTTGCATTTCTACTAGCAATGAATGAGAGTTTCTGTTGTTCTTTATCCTTACCAGCATTTGGTGTTGTCAGAGTTTTGGATTTTAGCCATTCTAATCTATGGGTAGTGTTATCTCATTGTTGTCTTAATTTGCAGTTACCAAATGACATGAGATGTGGAGCATCTTTTCATATGATTATTTGCTATCCGTATAACTTCTTTGGGTAGGTGTCTCCAGGTGCTTTGCTCATTTTAAATTTTGGTTGTTGTCTTACTGAGTTTAAAGAAGTTTTTTTTTTTTTGTTTGTTTATTTTAGATACAAGTCCTTTATCAGATATGTTTGCAAATATTTTCTTTCAGTCTTTAAGTAGCCTTTTCATTTTCATAAATGTCTTTTGCAGAAGTTTTTAATCTTAATAAAGTCCAACTTATTATGATTTTTCATGAATTGTGCTTTGGGTTTTATAACTACAAACTCATCATCAAACCCAGGGTTACCTAGAGTTTCTCCTGTGTTTTATAGTTTTTCATTTTATATGTAGGCCTAGGATCCATTTTGAGTTAGCTTTTGTGAAAGGTGTAAGATCTCTATTTATTTATTTGTTTGTGGATATCCAATTCCAACATTATTTATTGAAGAGAATATCTTTTTATTATTGAACTGCCTTTGCTCCTTTGTCAAAGATCATTTGTGTGCGTTTGTTTCTGGGCTCTCTGTTCTGTTCCATTACCCATTTATTTATTCTTTTGTCAAAACCACACTGCCCTAATTACTGTAGCTTTACTGGTATGTTTTAAACTCAAGTAGTGTCGGTCTTTTGGTTTTGTTCTTTCTCAGTGTTAGGTAGGTTATTCTGGGTCTTTTTTTTTTTTACATAAACTTTATGATCACTTTGCTGCTATCTACAAAGTAAATTGCTAGGATTTTATTGGGACTGCATTGAATCTCTAGATCGATTTGATAAAAGTTGACATCTTAACAGTATTATCTTGCTATATATGAACAAGGAATATCTCTCCATTTATTTAGATATTTGATTTCTTTCATCACAGTTTTGGAATTTTCCTTATGCAGATCTTGTACATATTTTGTTATATTTATGCATAAGTATTTCATTTTAATGAGTTGCTAATGTAGATGGTGCTATGTTTAAATTTTAAATTCAAATTGCTCATTGCTGGCATATGGGAAAGTGATATATGGCTTCTGTATATCAACTTTATATCCCGAAACCTTGCTATAATCACTTATTAGTTCTAGGAGTTTTTCTGTTTGGGTTTTCTATGTGAACAGTTATGTTTATCTATGAACGAAGACAGTTTTATTTCTTCCTTTCCAATCTGTATACCTTATTCCCTTTTCTTGTCTTATTATGTGAGCTAAGTTTTTATTCCATCATGATAAGAGGTTTTTTTTTTTAATCTCTATAGTTACTGTTTGGGGGAATTTATTGAGGATTGAAGGGGCCTAATGAATGGTCATTTTTATGAATGTTCATAGGCACTTCAGAACAAGGTGGTTTATCTAGGTTTAAGGAAGAGTGTGATGTATATCAATCATACTGATCTTATTAGTTATCTTAGTATGTTTCTATATTATAATTAATTTTTCTCAAGCGTTTATTAACAATCATCTCAAATGTTGAAAAAAACTAAAGGGCTTTTATAATAAATATTCTCTATTTTCAGCATCTGGATTTTATCATTAATCTTTTACTATGCTTGATTAAATATTCCTATCTGCCTATTCATCACTTTACCTATTATTTAATCTACCTTATTTTTGATGCATTTAAAAATAAACAGTAAACATTAGTACAGCCTATTGGCTGAATTCTTCAGTATGCATATTATTAACTAGAGTTCAATATTTGTTTACATTTTTTCTCTTTTGAGGTAGTTTGCCTGCAATGACATCATATAGGGACTGCTCACTGCCTCTTGCTGCTGAATGAAGTAAAAAAAATCTGGGATTGTTTTCCTCCACTTTCTAAGTGATTTAATCTTTTTTTTAAAATCAACTCTAGAGGATTCTTCTTTGCCTTTAATATTCAAGAATTTTCAAGATATGATCATTGCTTGTTTTCCTATATCAATAGTTCCTGTCACATGGTGCCAACTTTCAACTGGTAAATTCAAGTCATCTTCTTAAAAGTAAAGTTTTCTTAAAAATTCCATTTGCCATTATGTGTTATGGTCCATTGGTTTTGTTTTACTTAGAATAGACTATAATTACACAATTCCTATATCTTCTTATCCTTTCTTTTATACCTATCTTTAACCATTAATTCTCTTAAACTCTTTATTGTGAAATCTTTGGCCTTTCTTACTTGCTGCCTATTTTCCTCTTACTGAATATTCCACATTACCTCTTCTCTCATTAGTTCCTTACATTTATTCTGATTATTTACTATTATCAGTGCTGTGCTTATTCCCTTTTATTATTCATTATTACATCATTTGGACTTTCTGTGGCTAGATATTTGCAGGAGGTCGAGAGTGGGGGTTCTGGACAGTCCTCAAAGGCCAGGACCACAATTTAAACCAGCTCTAGATTCCTCAAGATCCACAAACAGGAGCAGCCCTGAAACGGTAGCATTGAAGAGGAGTGGGCACAAAGGAAAAAAGGAAATGATCGGTTTTCCCTGAGGAGATTTACACATGGTAGACTTAACAACTGCGTGCTGCCTTTGCTGTTGACAATAAGTATGTGTTCAGTTAACAGAAGAAATGAGGGGAAGGTTCTATTATGTTAAGTTGCCTGGGGTCTTTTTGTGCACATCTGATGCTGTCGTTTGCTCCTAGGAGGTGCGCCATAATTGTTTGCATGATTGAATTCTTAGGTAGAGTGCATTATGATAGAATAAGAAGAGAAAAAGCAAAACTGAGGCTTTTTTCATGCAACCATGCGGATCATCCTCGTCACCACAGGAGTGAGGAGCTCTTCTGTGCTAAGACCCCTTGCCAGCACTGTTATAATTTAATGCAAAAGACAGAGATCTTGTCCTCCAGCTAGTGGCAAAGGATGTGAGATAACACTGGATTTTTCCTGAGCTTCAGCACTCAGAATTTATTTATTATGACCCAGAATCGATTTATTAACATGGACAAAGAGTTTACTCTCAGTTCCATAAACTCTTATTATTGGTTATTATAGTTTTTGTAATTGACTGTGTAGTTATGCTAAAGGACACATTCTGAAAACAAATTTAGTTTTTGGCCGAAAAACTTCAGTTGAGGTGAGTAGACCCACGGGCATCTTTTTGCTCTGCCTCTCACTTTACTGTCGTTTAGCCCTGTAATTGTGGTAATGTGTTTCAGTGTCTGATTTGGGATCTTAGTATTTTTTAGTACAGGAGTAAATTCTCTTTTTTTATTCTCTTCTTTAAAGAAGTCTTATTTTTGCAGTATGTTTTCATCGCTTTATTCAAGGCTAAGCGCAGGAGTGAATAACCAGATGCCTGCTGTGTTTAGGTTTCCCAAGGTTCAAGCTTTTACCTGGGGTATGAAAAGCAGAGTGGTCTCTCAGTCTGTGGATGAGATGATTACCGCAGCTATCACACACTGGCACAGTGAGCATCCCCAGTTAGAGTGTTTATTGATGCGAAGGCTAAAAAGCCACCTGGGCGGCCAGGATGATCAGACATCTCTGGTTCACAGACGGGGGTGTCAGGTATCTCTTTCCCATGGGAAGTACTATCTGTGGACTGAGGGAGTGTGGCTGTTTGTAAGACAGATTTGGGGTTCTGGGAGGTGTGTGTATTTAATTTTATGATAAGAAGTGCTCTGATAAGAAAAAGCCTTCTTGTTATGTTAAAGGCGACACCTGTTTTCCTGGGAAAGGGCAGGAAGGTACAGATGGACCTTGTGGCCAGTTTGGCCAAGTGGCCAAATCAGTGCTCAGTGGCCTGTTTGAAGGCAACTGGTTTGAAAGTAGAAACTGACCTGATCATTTAAAAAAGAGTGTGGTGGTAAAAAAAGAAAAAGAAAAAGACATCTTTGGAAATTAAATCTGTTTAATATATGGCTTAAAAGCACTGAAGGTAATAAAACAACAATGCTATTTCCACAGACTAACTCTCTTGCTATACCAATACCAAAATATCCTTCAGTTTTCCAGATACACCAACTAGCTTTCAAAAGATGGATTCATGCTATTCTGGAAAGCTCGCAAACAAATAGTCTCTTTTTACTGGAAGCAAAAGAAGGAAAAAAGAGGATCTAGGGGGGAGTGGGAGCTACATAATTGTATTAAAGCATAAACTCAGCCCCTCAGATGGGGATCCATGAGAGGAGTTATTGCCCTGGATTTGGGTGGACAGAAGCTGCAATTTGCAGCTTGCAGGGAAAAATGCAGAGCCCCGACTCAAGAATCCATCCAGGATTAGGTTTAAAGTAGTTCCGCTGCCCTCTGGGGACCCGAAGGACTTTGGAGGTTGGTCATCAGGCTGGGAAGGTAGGAGTTGGACTTGGTAAGATAGGAGAACGTAGCTTCCAACAGTTCAGGCTCTGGAATCCCCAAGCCTTGACTATGATCTGTGAGCCTACTCTTTGATAGTACTGTGTCTTTGGACAAACAACCCAACCCATCTGCTTTTGTTTTCTTATCTCTAAACAGGGATAAAGCCAGCATCTATTTCATAAGATTTGGGGGGAAATTAAAAATGCTAATATGTACAAAGCATTTAGAAAATTAAAATTAAAATGTGGTGTTGGAGGAGAGCTATATGAATGCCCTGGACTGCCAGAAAGACAAGCAAGTGGGTCCCAGAGCAAATTAAGCCTGAAACATTGCTGGAGGCAAAAAATGGCAAAACTGAAGCTGGCCTGCCTTGGGAGCATCATGAGAAGGCAGGTTCTTTGGGAAAGACAGTAATGCTGGAAAAAGAGAGGGCAGCAGGAAAAGACGGCGACCAAAGATAAGATGGACTGATTCCACGAAGGGAGCCTGAGGCCTAAGGAGCTGAGCAGGGCTGTGGAGGACAGGACACTGTGGACATTACTCATTTGCGGGATCGCCAAAAGTCGACACCCACGGGACAGCACGTAAGACACACAGTGAACAAACTGCTGGGCATATAGTTAAGATATGTAAATGTAAGGTGCTCTGATATGATAACATTGCTAATAAAACCCACCACCACTATACCACCGTCACCATCGTCAGTCATTCCAGGATTTAAGTTCACTACACAGTTTTCTCTTGCACAGTCACTAATTATTTCATCAGTCCCATTTTTAGAATACTTTCCCCACATCCCAGTCCCCTAAATAGGACGCGTATCGAAGAGCTTGTACTGAGAGCTTGCATCACTCCTCTGCCCTTTACTCATTCATTCATTCAACAAGCTACGGTGTGGCCAACCCTGCTTGGAACCTGGGATGCAAGTGATGTTGAAAAAGCAGATTCTTCCTTGAAGAGTCCTTTTTATGACCTGGTGGGAGACACGCACATTAAGCAGACCCCGAGTCTGAGAGGAGAGTGGTTTGGGCATTGACTTTGGGGAAGAAGTATCTGAGTTGAAGTCCGGAGGACAACTAGGAATTACTCGGTGGAAGGGAGGTCAGAAATGGGCGAGAACAGCGGGAACTCTTCTGGGAAGGAAGAGTAGGATGTGCGAGGGCGGTGATGTGGGAGAGAGAATGGGGCACCGTCCAGGGGGGCCTGGATAAGGAACTCGAAGAGAGGTGTGGCCAGAGATGAGAGGCGGGTCAAAGTTAGATTTGGGGGACTTTGTTAAGTACTTTCAAAGAGTATTTATTCTGCCCGAGGGGAGTGAGAATGGTAAAAAGAAAATCCTAACATTGCAATAAAAACGTGACTCGACAAGTTTTTCACGCCACTTTTATTTTAGCTATTCCATTTCATCCTCACAAGTCTAAGGCATAGAGGAGGGCAGACCTCTCTCCTCTTCTGTGGCCAAGGAAACAACGTCCGAGTGGTGTCCTCTCAGGTCACTGCCAAGTTACATTTTATACGGCAGACTGATGATTAAAAAAGCGTCTCTTCCCTTACCTCCCAATACTGGACGCTTCACATTTAATGGATGGGGATGTTGATGCTGAGATGTTGATCAAAGAGAACAATTTTAGAAAAAGGCAAGCCTTTTTCTAGAATGAAATTTTAGAATGAAGGTGGCCGGATATGGGCCCCTACAGATCCCAAGGCACTGGATTCCATGGAGCTCAGCGTGCCTTGCCTGCCATCTCCATGCGCAAACTCGGAATTCAGGATGTCCTTAGAACCCATTGAAAAAACCTATTACTTTTCCATTTGCTGCAAATGCACAATGTATTGCTGCCATCTTTGTTTTAATCAACTGTCTTTTAGAGCAATTAAAAGTAAGAAACATGAATTCAGTTTTACTTTCATTTATTCCATTTTTTGGCATCATTTTTTAAAAATCATTTCTCTCTGTAGGTTCAAGTTTCAGTCTGATGTACTTTTTAAGAACGTCCTTTTTTTTTTCCAGGTGTATTGAGGTCTGACTGACAGTTGAAAACCTGTACGTAGTGCTTGAAATTTCATAAGGTGAGGTGTCAGCAAGATGGCAGAGTAGGGGGTTCAAACACTGGTTCCTCTAATGCAAACAACTGAAACCCCAGATAACTACAAACTGAAAAACAGATAGCACTGGGGGAACTCTGGATTACAACGAAAAAACAACAAACCCTGTGGAGTATGAGGGCGGCGGCACCAGGAGGACAGGAAGAGTTAGTGAGCTTCACCCGCCCCGGAGTCTGGAGGAGCTCAGTGCGAAAAGGGTTCGGAGTGTTGCATCCCATAGGACAGGAAGTTTGAGATGCCCCCCAGACATTTTTGCCTCTTTCGTGGATATCTACAGCCTTGCTTCAGAGGATGCCTGCAGTCGTCTCTGATGATGAACTCAACTGATGGGACTACCTGAAGCCTTAGCACTGCCTCCCCATCCTGGGGCTGGAGCTCTTGCTGAGCCCAAACCTGCCCCGAGGGGCCTGATCGCTGCTGTGCCCTACTCTCTGAGCCACGGCACCTTTCCGTCCACCACACTGCGGCTGCCACTGCACTGTGCCCTGCCTCCTGGGTCCTGAGTCATAGCTTGGACCCTCCATCACTGCGTTGATCTACGCCCAGTCCTGCAGGACCTGAGCTACAGGTATGACCTGCCACCACTAAGGCTGTGCAGCTGCTGCTCTGCCCTCTGCCCACTGTGGCCATAAATTGCAGAGACTCAGCCTTAGTGACATGACCAGTTAATTGTGCCCTAACAACCCAGTTTGGATCCAAGGCTGGAACGGTTCTGCTCTGTACTATATTGATCCTCTGCCCTTTAGAATCTCAGAATCACAGAATCACAGCGTCTCAGGCTCGGAGAAGATCTTAAAGAGCAAGCATACAGTGTTTCTCAATTTGCATTCTGTCACAGCAAAAGGAAGAATAATGTACACACCGATGAGAACTTCCTATTGATGTAGGGCAGTCAAGTTTACTTACTACAAAGACAATTTGGTTTGTGGGTATGTGCAATTCTTTTCTTTCAATTCTCTTAGCTGTTCTGTATTTGTCCAATATTTTCTATTGCTTATAATCAAGAAACTGATTATATTTAATTATCTATTTTAAAAAATATGTTAAATAATTGTTTAAAAAATTAACCATTGTTCTGTTGCCTGTATCTATGAATTTGTTATTTGTTTACTTGTATGTTTGTTCATTTATTGCTTTTTGTTTTATAGCCCACACCTGAAATTTATGTTATTAACCAATTTTAACACAATAAATTCAATAGAAATTTAAAAAATTAACCAGAGATGTTATTCTGTATTAGTCATAACAAATGACCTATGACCACATGAGTGATCATGGCTGTAGCAATGTATCAGAAAGCAAAGCTGAAAACTTCTGAGGCAGACTAACTCTTTTGAGACCCTTTACATTTCTGCCATGTAGTTATTCATCCCCCGCTTACTCACCTCTAGTGACAGGGGTCTCACTTCTTCCTGAGGGAACTCCAGTTATTAACAAGCTCATTCCATGTGGAGCTGAAATCTGTGTCTCTGAACTCTTTCCTCGTTGGTTACATTGTATATTTTTAGCCCTGTAGAAAGTATCTGTGAAGAGGTCATGGCACATAGCAGACCTTCCTGTGGCCTCAGGCAACCTTTGATGGTACCACTAGACTTGGTGTAGGGTTTTTTTTTTTTTTTTCCCTTGATGATTCGGGCTGATTAGCATTCTAGAAGCAGAGATGAAAGAGCATTTTGGAGCATGTCCAACCAAGAGAAGCATCTGGAGCTTGTCCACTGGAAGAACTTAGAGGTGAGGGAAGCACGGAGAAGATGCCATTGCTCTCTCTAAACACCGGGGGGTACCGGTCTCGCTGAAAGGAGGAGGAGAGTCGAGGAAAGGAAAGTCATCTCTGCAGAAACGCATCCTCACCCGCAGTGTAGAGCAAACAAATTATTTCCTGGACTCAGCAAGAGTTTATTATAGATGGGCTAACAGAGTGTTCAAGAACCCATATTTCAGAAACAGACTGCCTGGGGTTGAGGCAGAACTCTTCTGGGTACTAGTCATGTGATTTGGGACAAATTCTGTAATATCGCTAAACAATAGCTACTTCAGTTACACATTGGGAGTAATAATGGCCTGAAGTCACAGCATTGCGATGAGAAATCTGAAAAGTTATATAAAGGATTTTAAAGGGCATGGTTAGTTACATACTCGAATCTTTACATTCGAATTGAAAAGATAATATTAGTAAACATTTTACAGTAAGATAAGCAATGTATTTTTTAAAATTAAAATTCATAATTTACCCAAATTGAGATTCAAACTCATTTCAATGGCCTCCTTATTCTCTTCTTCTTCTCCTGGTAACTGGTGTTTAGATGCAAAAGATAGCTTTGTCTCACCCGGCCAGCTCTTGTCCAGGCATGTCGATAACGATGGAAATACTGTATTTAACCCTGTGGGTGAGTGCTAGCACCCTCCAGAGACTGTGGGTTGTACCTTTCTCTTCACCGGGATTCCAATGCACGGGACGTTTCTTCTCCGATGCTGCATACACACCATTTTGATTTAACTGTGGATTAGAAATTCTTTGCAGACATAGCCAACAATGTTGCTGCAGGAAATATACGAAGAGGCCAAAGCGAGAAAAAGATCCGTCTGGGGATAAAAGAATAAAGGGGAAGACCAATTATACTCTTCATGAAGAGATCAACATTTGAGCTGCCTACAATATTTATTATGACCTGGGGCCAAAAAAATATATGTTCCATGATAATGTCTTTCAAATTTTAACTGATAAGCCAAACTAGTATTTTAGGGCTTGATTTAACTGGAGTTGAGCACTTTGCCATGTATTTATAAGCCAAAGTATTTCTTTTATGGTGAACTTTTTGTCCATGTCTCTTGCCCATTTCCTAATGGTTGTGTGTTAGGCTTATTTATATTCGGTTTTTAAAATTGCCATTCTGGTTGAATTGTGTTTTTTTATTAACCTGTACTTATTGGTTTGAGAAAACTCTTTCATGTCAAGAAAATGATCCCATTTATATGAAGACTTTTTATATTTGTTGTAGTTGGATTGATGGCGTGACGTGCATTAGGAGAGCACCAACATGTCCTTACGTTTTGGAGAGTGATTTTGTATGTGCACGTGTGTTTACTTTATGCTCTCCATTTGCAATATGCATATAAAATATCTCCAAATTGGTGCATATTCCTAGTTAAAAGAAAGCAAAAACAGAAGTTCAATTTTTACTCCTTCTTTTACAAAAGCATTTCTTTCTCACGAACTTGTACTCACGAAGATGCTTGTTACGTGTGTACCACTTTTATTCTGAGGCACTCTAAGAGTTTTATGCATATATTTTCATGTTGAATACAGGCCACCGTTGGGTAAGAATTTAGGTGAGAATGCCACAGATGTCGTCTTCGCTGTTTTGTCTTCTAGACACAATGTTGGGCAGCAACAGTATTTTGCTTCCAGAAGCTCACTGCTTACGGTTGTTCCCAAGGTACCGTCTCCTGCCCTTACATTGTTTGTCTCCACGTGAGTGTGATTTCTTGTTTCTCTTATTTTTACCATAATGTATAGAACTGTTTTCAACTTTGGGTGTTCAATAATCCTCGGTAACTAGTTCAATTAATGAGTCAATTGTGGATTATTAACATTCATGTGGCAACAGTAGTGGAAATAGGAGAGTGGCTGTTATCAGCATTTCTTCTGTGGGAGAGGTATGATCACTTTCCTGATCTGTCAAGTAGACTTCTGTGAGTTATTTTTTTTTATGTTTGAATGAATTAATACATGTAAAACACTTGGACCCATACCTAATATATAACAACCTCTCCGTAAAAATTAGCTTTTTTAAAATGATCAACCAGTATTAAACCCTAACTGAAGAAACATCATTTCCACTCCAGTTTCTTTTTCTTTTTAATTTTTTTAATCTTTTTTTTTTATTGATTATGCCATTACAGTTGTCCCACTTCCCCCTTCATTCCCCTCCACCCTGCACACCCCCTCCCACCCACACTCCCCCTCCTTAGTTCATGTCCATGTATCATAAGTTCTTTAGCTTCTACATTTCCCACACTACTCTTGCCCTCTCCTTGTCTATTTTCTCCCCACTATCTATGCTACTTATTCTCTGTACCTTCTCCCCACCCTCTCCTCCCACTCCCCTGTTGCTAACCTTCCACGTGACCTCCATTTCTGTGGCTCTGCTCCTGTTTTAGGTGACCGCTTAGTCTGCTTTTGTTTTAGGTGTGGATGTTAATAACTGTGAATTTGCTGTCCTTTTACTGTTCATATCTTTATCTTCTTTTTCTTAGGTAAGTCCCTTTAACATTTCATATAGTAAGGGCTTGGTGATGATGAACTCCTTGAACTTGATCTTATCTGAGAAGCACTTTATCTGCCCTTCCATTCTGAATGAAAGCTTTGCTGGGTAGAGCAGTCTTGGATGTAGGTCCTTGTGTTTCATGACTTGGAATACTTCTTTCCAGCCCCTTCTTGCCTGTAAGGTCTCTTTTGAGAAATCAGCTGACAGTCTGATGGGAACTCCTTTGTAGGTAACCTTCCCCTTATTTCTTGCTGCTTCTAGAATTCTCTCCTTCATTTTAATCTTGGCTAATGTAACTATGATGTGCCTTGGTGTGTTCCTCCTTGGATCTAACTTCTTTGGGAGTCTCTGAGCTTCCTGGACTTCCTGGAAGTCTATTTCCTTTGCCAGATTGGGGAAGTTCTTTTTTACTATTTGTTCAAATAAGTTTTCCACTTGTTGCTCTTCCTCTTCCCCTTCTGGTACTCCAATAATTCGGATGTTGGAACGTTTAAAGATGTCCTGGAGGTTCCTAAGCTTCTCCTCATTTTTTTGAATTCTTGTTTCTTCATTCTTTTCTGCTTGGTTGTTTATTTCTTCCTTCTGGTCCACTCCATTGATTTGAGTCCCAGTTTTCTTCCCATCACTACTGGTTCCTTGTGCATTTTCCATCATTTCACTTATGAACGCCTTCATTTTTTCATCCAGTTTCTCTCAAGTCCCAGCAGTAGCTCTGTGCTTCCCAGAGGCAGTCCCGCCCCCAGAGGTTACAGCTAGGGCTGGAGGGAGGCCCTCTGAAGTTGGGTGTGTGTTTTGGGATCAGATTTGTCCATGAAGTGTGTCCTTTCTCTATTTCCAGTAAAACATACAGTGTTCGGCAATGCTCCAATGACTCCCTACTTCTGCTAAGTTAAGTCCTTTTCTAGGAAAAATTACCCCAGTGGAGCAAGGGAATGCCCGCAGGCCACTCCGTATTGCGTGCGAACCGAGGACTTTAATTGCAAGGAGTCTGATCTGGTGCTCGACCAAGAGAGAAACGCAGTTCTAACGAGTCGAACACATAGGCATTTGGAGACGTTCATCGTCAACTGTGCTTCAGGAAGAGTTTCCCTTCCATTGTAGTGGCTCATTATTGGATTATATGATATTCAATTTTTCCATCCCCAGACTTACCACTTAAAACACTCCATTCTTTGCAATCAAATGTACTTCTTAAGCTTCATTTAGAAGCAACAATAGTGGTGTTCTATGGAATGGAAAAAGAAAAAGAGGGGAAAAAATAGAGAAGAGATCTAATTTACCAGAACACATCTTAAGAAATGAGAAGAAGATAAAGCTGTCCCTGGGAACTCACACACTCCGGTACAGGGTGCGGTGCGGGTTGACAGGGTTTTTGGGTTGTGCCGGCAGGTTTCTGGGAAACAGGGTTTCGTTGGAATGGGAACCGCCGAGCCATGGGCCTGTTGCAAAAATACTGGGGGCCCTGTTTCCTTAACAGCCACTGAAATACTTCCAAGGATAAGAAATGCTAAACATAAAACAACTAACTATAGCCAAACCCCCCTGCCTTGGGCACAAGCTTTAGAAGTGTGAAG